>OENT01000248.1:0-73935 GCA_900239685.1 Rotaria macrura | reverse complement strand
ATAAGTTGTGGATAATTCTGAGAAAAAAGTATTTTTTTGAAAAAATCCCTGTACCCCACCTCAGGGATTGCTTGGTGAAAAATGACAATTTTTTCAATAACTCAGCCATTTCTCGACGGATCCTTCTCATCTTCGAACTCGACCGAGATATTCATCGGGCAATTCTGTGCACAAAATTTCAACTCAATCGAATGTAATTGTGAAGAGTTATCGGATAAACGGACGGCCGGACACACTGACCGATTTTAGTAGTGTACTCACTTTTTGAGTACACAAAAACGACTCATCATTTGTATTTGCTCTCTCGTTAGAAAAAACAACAAATTATTGTTTCATTCTAGTCATTAAACAGATGAAGTCAACCGTGAGAAATTACATCATGCATCAATTTTTTTTCTTAGTCTTTATCATAAATAAAAATATAGCAGCTTCATTCACAGAAAGTCACAAATATAAGTACATCGTCTTCTTCTTCTTCTGAAATGACTATGAAAAAAAATTTTACTTGCAGTAAGAAAGACTTCATATTACATATATATTTATGTACGAACCGAAGTTAATAAAAATCTAACGAAAGACGCAACTTAGAAACCATGTAAATAGAATAGAAATGTAAAAGGAACCAAATCGATCGGAATTATCGTTGTCTTTCTTTTTTTTTTGGGGCAGCTAAACACTTAGCTGATCAGCCAATAGTTTGACTTTGAATAAGCTTCGTGGATGAAAACGTTTTCGTTGACAATCATATATTATTATGCTAATCCTTGCAAATGGAAATCCTCTTTTTCTTTCTCATGATTTACTGAGTAAGACGAGGGCTATCAAACAAGAATGCTATTTCCTTTCTACTAAAAGAAAATTCTATCACAAAACAAAAGAGTACTAGAGAATATGACGTTGACTATGATAAGAAAAAAATCTAGAGAACACTGTTTTAGTATTATGATTATTTTGAGTGTCTGATCATAACCATTCGAATCGATTGTAGCGTGTTGTTGAAATAACGCCAATACGAGTGATCAATTTTTACTCGACTTACATATTCGACAGTTGCATGATGTTCGAATAAAGCTTAGGACTTAAAACGTTAAGTACTATTCAATAGAATCAGCGAGCATGAACGTAAGTGTAAAGATATCATAGAAGATTTGTACATCTATATATATGTATTAATCATAGATAACAACGAAACACAATCAGCATTGTTCATGTACAAGTAAATCTCTATGAGAAATCAAATTAACATATGTTCAATGTAGACAAAAAATTTAGAATAGATTCAATTAATAAATGTCAATATTTATTGGTGCATATGACAAGTTGCTTTTCTTTTTCTAGAGTTAGTTTTGACTAACATTCAACGTATTTTGATAAGATGATCAAGTTATGTTTTTTTCTTCGTTCAAAAATATTTCATTCAGCATGATGAAGATTTTCATTCAGTAAGACATGAACGATAGTATTGATTTTTCTCCTAACAACAAACCGAATTCTCCTAATGATGATGCTGATAAAGTTAAAAATCCAATTGATATTCAACTACGTAGAAATAGTTATCAAATGGCTATTCTTAAATCGAAACAAGATCGTCTAGAAGTTTTATTATCCACTTCTTCCTCAATATCATCTATTATTGATCATATTAATACGACTCGATCATTATGTACTATGTCTGTTGGTTGTTCGTATTATGCTAATAATACTACAGAACGAACTACTAGTCAGCCAGCAGTCTGTTCTTCTGAAAATAATATTCTATTAGAAAATGCAAGAAGTTTACTTGATTCTCCTGTTCATGCTCTTTATTCCATTCATAATAAACCTCATGAGATGCAATCATCAACAGATCCATTTTCAACTGCTAATGTTTCAATAGTCGATGAAAGTACTGATCGCTTAAAATCATCATCAATTATATCAATATATCGCATCGTCATCTTTCGATCATTAGCATCAGTTTTAGTATTAGCATGTTTATTTTCAACAGAAGTCATACAAACATCAATCTATTCGATTGAATATAGTTTTCAAATATTATTAACATTAAATTTAAGTTCATTGATTGCTTCATTCATATTTGCTATCTATACAGCACATGTTCAATTGAATCGTTATCGTTGGAAAATTTCCGATGTACTTGCATATGATCGCTGTTCACAAATTTTAATTATATTTACAACTATATTTACTTCGACATGGATTATAATGCAATATTTTCATTCGTTTTATTATTTGGTACTTATGAGTGCAAGTATAACTGGTATTAGTCTTAGTTGTATGATAATAAAAACACTTGATCACTTATTACAATTATCAGCAACGTTACCTATTGAAAATAATAAATTATTAACTAAACATATTAACATATTTATATGTATATATAATTCAATATGTCATTTAGCATTGACTATAGGTGGTATTTGTTTTTTAAGTGTTATTCTATTTCAACAAAGAACATATAAATATATATTGGTTGGTTTTCAATCGTGTCTTTCAAATCCATGTTTAGAATTAACAAATCATTTAGATAGTCACAAACAATCGTTAAGTTTAATATCAATGAATTTAACAATGTATTTAAATGAAAAGAAACAATGTAAGATTTGTATTGATATTTTTCGATAAGACGAATCTATTAAGATTATTTTTTTCTTTCTTTCTTTCCAGTATGGATAAATGAACCAACACGTTATATATTTTTCATGAGTTTTATTCTTTTAATAGCAATCAGTTTAATTATACAAATAAGTACGAAATGGACAACATCAGTGATGAGCATGAGTAGACGATTATCAATATTATATTATTCGAATAAAGATCTATTAAATGATACATCGAAAATTGCTTATTACAAACATTATTTGTTTGCTCTATTTATTGGTTTTCAAGAAGCTTATCTGTTTGAAAATACTCTTAAAGTAATTTTTACGAAAAATACATACCGACTATATCTTCTCTATTCTTCGATTTACAGAACTATCATCTTCAGACGAAATATAAATTATTCAAATAGCTTCAATAATTTTGATATTGAAGAGTTATTCGATAGATACTTGTTTGTATTTATTCTCATTGCAAGATGTTCAATCGTATGAATGATAGTGAAGTATTCGATCTAACTAGAGAAATTACTCTTCTTTTTTCTGCAATCAGCTAAGACAACCTTTGGAATCTATTTTCATGATTAATTGTTGAATCATGTCAAAATATGACTCAATATTTAGTTTGGTTTATAAATATAGAAGTATAGGTATATATTCATATGTGAATAAGATCAAAGAAAATGAATCAACACAGAGTAAACATATTAAATATCAGGCGTTTTTTAAAGCATTAAATAGATTAAAAATAACTCGTTTTTTTTTTCAATTTATACTATTGAAAATTTATAATTATTCTTCGTGTCAGTGAAATAATAGATACATACAAAAATATACAAAACCTAACTTAAGTAGAAAAAAAAAGAATATTAATTTCAATCTCCTTACACATGTAAATAACATTCTTATGGCTTTTGTGATCAAGATATCATTTCAGTCGATGAGTAACAGAAAACTCTTCAATATTTTTATTTTCATGACCTTTATTCGCTTGGTATGAACATATGACTCGATTTTCGAAGATGTACAAGTGTGAACTTAGAGACATGAGAATCTTCATCACAAAATATCTCGAGAACAAAGATCCGTTCAAACAAATCATTCTAGATTTTTCTTGTACACACTAGTACCCATCAAATGAATGTCATTTTTGGTGCAAACGCGATCTGACACTAGACGATGTTTTTTCGTTAGTTGACTTTTATTAGTATGAACATGATAGGGCACCAATAATGCACAGAATCTATTTTCATTAGGAAGATAGAGTTAGGGGATCTTATATAAAATAGATTGCGATATCAGATCGAGTTATTAAACTCAAGAAAGTTCTCTGCTACAAAAGATAATGTGAACTAATGCGATGTAAATTAAACATGGAAAATGATTATCGTCACTAATGTGTATAGTCATCAATCTATCAATTAGATTAGATAGGACACTTCATCGAAAACAGATCATATTAGAGATTGAATTCTTGCGTTAAGCTAGGCTTTGAACAAATTCAAAAATTTTTCAAGTTTTTAGCTCACTTCGTAGAAATATCTATCATCATGGTTTGATAAATTTTTGTCTACATTCATTTTAGTTCGATGTTACATGTCTGTATGGTCTTCGACATACAGCCGAAATGTTGATCATCTATGGATTAAGCTGCACAATATCAAGTACATTGTTGGCTCTCATTATTAGTCGCATGTCTATGATGGTAAAATGAAAATCTCATGTAAAATTTTCATTTGAAATTTTATTCATTTAGACTTGTGTATCATTTACAACACTTGTTCATTCGATAACACTCGTTTTATTATTTCTTATTCGCAAACAAATCATTCTGTCTAACTTTCATGGATTAACTATAATGTATGTACTATTTTCTTCTTACGGTATTATTCTTGGTTTATGGTCAACGATTTCTGTTTGTAAGTATTTAAACAATTATGTTGTAAAACAATAATATGAAAATAATCAAACGATTTTTTTAAGATTCTATATCGAATTCAACGAAATATTTTTCATCATCAACATTTGCTCAATCATTAGCACTTCGTTATTTAGGTCGTATTATTGCTAATACATGTTCGTTATTTCTCTGTCAATCAGTCCTTTTTTATATCGATACATGCTTTGTATTATGTCTATTCTTATTTCTATTTTTATGTTATTGTTGTTGTAATCAATAGGTATGTCATAGAAAAAAAGAAATGTTTGTTTTGTTTATATATATTTTAAGGAATATAGAGAGACTATATTTTATGTTTAAAGAGAACGAAAGTATAAAAAAAAAAGAAAAGTAACGCATAGAACAAAGAGACAAACGCCGAATACTGATAACATCAAGGCAGCGTAGTAGTAAATATATATATATATGTATATATATGTATATAGAAATGGTTTAGATTTTGGTGGCCGGCTCAACATATTTTAGTAAATAATGGAATGTAATCATTTCGATGTTTTCTTTTTCTTTGTTTTGTTTTAAAGACAGAATGTCTAACAGAGGTAGTAATGATAAAATGAAGAATAAAGAAAAACGACAACGAGAAGCTCTAACCCTGAGCAAGGCTATGTTCACATTTGGAAAAATAAGCAGACATATATAAGAAGAGCAAGAGAAAATGAAATTACACTCGCACGCACGCACACACGCACACACACACAAGCAAAATGCGTTAGAGAGTAACACTCACTGTGTATGAGACAAATGAAAAAAAAAGAAGATACACAAGAACAGTGTGATTGGCATTGTGTGTTTTTGTTTTCGTTTATGATAAATATAGATCTATTTTTTTCTCTATTTAATGATTGCCATTATTTAAATCGCCAGAAGCACTGTTTCGTGTTGTTGAATTACCACCATTAAGTGTCTCGGATACACTCGCGTTTGTTGCTTCGGATTGTAAATCATCATCAGACAATTCGGAATAATATTTTGTTGATGTTACGAGTGTTCGAACGTAAGATGTTGAGGCACTATGAGCTGTTGAAGGGCTAAAGTTACAAACACTTATGTTTATTAATGAAATAGAAAATAAACAGAGTACAAGTCAATATGAAATAGGAAAAGCATTTAGAAAAACAAAGAACGCTAAGATTCTTCTTCTTTCTCATACATCGATACAATACAACAGTAATCCAACCTTATTTATCACTGGAAGTCAAAGGAATTAAGCCGAGAACTAATAGGCAAAAAGAATGTTTCAATTAGAAAATAATAATTGACATGCGAAATGTTGTTCCAATTTTGTGAATACATGCATGTTGAGTGTTATTGTCTTACCTGATGGGCACAGGACTACGAGTTTGACTATAATCAAAGATTTAAGTATGGATGTGCAAGACAAAGGAAAAGGAAAAGCATTTCGCAGAAAGCAACGAATACAACGTATGGTTGAATACCTCATTATTTTTATCGTCATTCAATTTGACGACTCTATTGGATGTAAGATCGGTCATGTGTGGTTCTCTTCTGATTTCAGATTAATTAAGAAAGAAAAAGAACAAACAGTTTATGAAGTACATAACTGATCTTATATTCGCTGATGAATCATAAACCACAAAATCAAACTTAAAGCTGAGAAACAAACGATAAAATTTTAGTGCTTACCGTGTTCGTTGATAAGCTGGATTTTCTTCGATTTCATCTTTTTCTCTTAATGCTTTACGTAAACGTTGTTTCATTTGTGTTACTTCTTCTTCTAATTCTTCTTCTCTTCGTTTCATATGACGGACACGCATACTTGCTTTTTCAGCCTATATTAAACGAAAAAAAAACAAATGCAAAAACTGCCAGGTGGAAAAAAAGAAATCTAATTTACTTGTTCTTTATAACCATCTCCTTGTTTTCGAGATTCATCAGCAATTGTAACAGCATCACGAAGGCGTTTTTCAAGTGTACGAACACTACGACTAATTTTTTGTTTTTCACTATTATTTAACAATACATATGTGAACCAATAATTGTAAGAATAAAACTTTATCCTATATACATACCGAACTTCCCCATCGAGTTGTTCTTCGAGTGCATGAACTTTAGCTTCGAGAGCTCCAAGCATGGCTCGAGATTTGCCTTTACCGAATTCTTCGTTTTCTTCAAGTTTTTCACGTAATTCTCGATTTTGCCGTTCAAGATTACTACGTACAGCCTAGAAGCAAAAATCAATGAACTCTATTCGTGCCTATCTATTGTCATCATTCTAAGATGGATTTACTTCAGCTTTTTGATTATTTGCTTTTTCAGCAGCAAGATCGAGCATAAGTTGTTCAACAGTTATTGCTAATTTTTTATGTTTATCACCGATGATTTCGGAATTCGTTTGTTCTTCTTCGAGTTCTTCTTCGAGTTGTATAAGACGTGCTTCAAGTCGACGTTTTTCATCAATAAATGCACCTCTACATTACCAAAATAGAAAGCAAGCCATGTGATATATGTTTTATTTTATAAATGAAATTAAAAATAGTCTCATCAGGAAACATACTTTCCACTACCAAGAGCAGCTAATTCTTGTTGAAGTTCATCACGTTCGATTTGTGCTTGACGACGTTGTCGATCAACGAGATCTTTTTCATCAATAATTTGTTGAAGATTTTGTTCGAGAGCTTTTATTTTAGCTTGCCATTCTTTAGCATTCATCAATGATTCATTACGTATGACTTTGATTTCTTCCATTTCACGTGTTACTTCTCGAATTTGAGTCTTAAAATACAATGAAATAGTGTAATTATTCTTGTTTAAATGAATTAGTACTAATGAATGAGATATGATTTTAAAGATTACAAATCATATTCAGAATTAACAATTCGATTTATATTTCCAGAAATAGTGACTTACTTGTAATCGACGTGTATTGCGTAGTGCTTCTTCTTTTTGTTTATTAGCTTCATCGAATTGTTGACGTGTATCTTGAAGATCAATTTCGAGTTTCTTACGTTGCTGAAGACTTTGTTGTTTCAATTTTCTTTCTTCATCAAGTTCTAATTCTGTTTCTTTCAATTGTTTATTTAATGAACGCATACGATCTTCGATTTGTTCATTATTTTCATGAGCATGTTTTTCCATTTGTTGCTTAAGTGCACCAATATTGACTTCACAACGTAAACGTGCATCTTCAGCTGTTTGTAATTCATCTTCAAGTTCAATGATCTGTTGTTTTTGTTCGTCAACAGTTGCCTCTGTAAAACAAAAGATAATAATCATATTGTATGAATATGACATTGAGTTTTCCTTTCAATAATATTGACAAGAGTATGGTCCCGGTGTATCCTCTGACAATTTGGATTTGATCTTGCAAATAAAAGGTTCGTTTAAAAATAAATTAGGATCAGAAGTCATGGTCGCAAAGTTCTCAAGTGTTTTCAAACACGGGATGTCTTACTAGTTTACAATCGAGTATCTGGATATTAGTTAATTATAATCTATTTTACAAATCTGTTAATATTATCCTAATGTTTCAACATGGTGTATTTCTAGATGATCGAGATGTATTGAATGGAAATAAAATAAAGTGTTGTAATGAAAACTAAAAAACATCGAAGCAGCTCTATGCTTTTGTTCTCGATTGATTCTCGTTCAGAAGAAAAGAAGATGAATGGCAGACATTTATTCACAAGTACGGATTCATAAGAGCGAACGATTCTTTTCATAAGTGATATAGAGAATACGATAGCTAACTTGAAATAGTTAAAACCCAGCTCGGAAGCGCACTGGAGAATGACATTTTCACTTTTTCCCATCTGAGAATATCTGACTCGTCCAAGTTATAGTTTGGTTGAGGAATTGGTTCGCACTTATTATAGATATTTCTCTTCGTATTTTATATGTAAACTGTTGATGTGCCTGTTAAGAACACCTTGGATTTCGGATATTTTTTCTGTCTAAGAAAAAAATGTCATCTTCTGAAAAATCATCTAATGGATCTGCTCCGGTCTCTTGATACCGTAGGAAATCGGCTTGGGCATCTTGATCTATGTCTGATTCATTGAAATTCATCTAGTCTTCTCTTCGTAGATCTCGATAGTTCTAAACTTATTTCACAAACTCCACATTTGTTCTTACCAAGTGCTCGTTTAATTCTTTCTAATTCATGAATATTTTTTCCAATATCATCTTTGGTTGAAAGCATATCGTCAAGTTCCGTACGTAATTGTCTGAAACGTTTTTCTAAATCATCATACGCTAAATTTCGTTCTTCTAAATCTCGTAATAAATTTAAGCGTTGTGTTTCTTTTTCACGTATTTCACGTTCATTTTGATCACGTTCTTGTCGTAATTTATCTTGTAAAATTTTCTCATCTTGTATACGTTTATCGAATGAACGTTGTTGTTTTTCAACATTCTGTACAATTGTACGATAACGTTCTAATTCAACAGTTATATCGGCAATATCATTTGAAAATTTTTGATTTGATTTAGTTAATTTAGTATTTAATAATTTTTCATCATCGAATTGTTTAACTATTGCGTCTTTTTCACGTTGAAGTTGTCGACGTAATTCTTCCATTTGTTCAACATTAACTTGTTCAGCTTGTCGACGTAATTCAATATTTTGTTGTGTTAATATGACTATTTTACTTTCAGCTTTATGACGTTCTTCTTCTTTATCATCTAATTGATCTTTAAATTCATTAAGTGAATCTTCAATTTGACGAAGTTTGGTCATTGAAGTCATTTTTTGACGATTTTCTTCTTGAAGATTTTCTTGTAATTCTTGTATATCTTGTCTCAACATAGTTATTGTACGTTCATGATTTTGTGCACGCTGTTCAGTTTCAATATAGACTGCATTGATACTTTCGATTTCTTGTTGATAACGTTGTAATTTATCGACATTTTCATTTTTTAAACGTTCACTTTCATTAAATTTATGTTGAAGTTCTTGTACAAATGTTTCTAATTGTCGACGTTTACGTTCGATATCTTGTTTTTGTACATTTAAATTTTTAATTTCATTATCACGATCAGTTAAATCGGCTTGTTGTTGTTGACGATCTTTAACTAATGTTTGAAATTGTTTTTTCGTATTTTCAAATTGACTCGTTAAATCTTCGATTTGTTTTGTATATTTTAAACGTAATTCACCTATACTTGATTCACGTTCACTATGTACTTGTTCTAAAGAACGTTTCAATGTTAAAACTTCTTCGTCACGTTTCTTTTCACGTTCAAGCATAACTTGATTGATATCTTTACGATCGAGTAATTCATTACGTAATGATTCGTTTTCTTCCATTAATTCACGTTTCTCACGTTCTAAACGTTTACGTGATTCTTTTTCACTTTCCATATCGTCTTGTAAATCTTGTATACTCGTTTGAAATTCACGTATTTGTCGTTGAAATGTTACTTTTGTTGCAGCTTCAGTTTCAATATTCGTTACAGCTTGCGTTAATTCTTCTTCGCGTCTAGCTAAATGCACTTGTAGATCATGAATTTGTTGCATACGATCTTGTAATTGTTCACGAAGTTCTTGGACTTCACCTTCGAAACGACGAATTTCACGTTCTAATTTTTGACGAAGCTAAAAACAATCGATCAATTGAAATCTTATAGTTTCAAATATCGTATTGATCCCATCGTAATAAGATTCTAGAGATCGACAAGCTACGGAACAGTGAGGAGTTCTCAGGGAATCGATCTTTAAATTTTGAATAATTTTAGAGGTTAACTGAGCAAGCTCTTTCACCTTATTTAAAACGATTGAGCTTTCATATCTAAAGAATTGTATAGAAACGATTTTACTGGCGAATCCACCCTCTTTCTCTGGATTAGAATAGTTCCAAACGTGTATGCATGACTAGGAAGTCATCGATTTTTATCTCACGGCAAGACTCAAATTATGCAAAGGATCATTATCATTGAAACTATTCTTTTTTCGACTTATAATCTCAGTCCGTGAGTGTTTAGCTTACACTATAGAATCTCTCATATTCTGCCAAGGTCAAAACAAAAACTTCTAGTATATCATTAAAACAAACAAGAGAATCCATAACTATCGTTGAAGTTGATAGGTTAGCTTTTTATTCTTAAGTTTTGTCTTGTCGAGTTCTAATCCTCTGATTGCAATTTTAGCTCTTGTTATAGAAATATATCAATAACTTTGACAAGCAATGTTCATCTGAAATTGTCACTCGATAATTACTATTACGTTTTTTATTATAGGCTGAAAATTTCATTACAAATGAATAGTTTTCGTTTAAGATTTAATGAAAACAAATTGAGCTCGGGAAGTTTATCGCCGAAAATTCCTCTTTGACCATTTCCACATAATATACCGAACAGTACAAACTCTATTACGGTTTCTAACGACAGTATGAATCTTATCTTCGAGCAGATAACGATTAGAACTTACTTCAATTTCACGTTTTAATCGTTCTTCAAGATCAGCACATTGACTTTCTTGTTTAGTTTTAAGTCGAAGAAGATTCTTTAGTTTTTCTCCTTCGTCCTGCTGTTGATGAACAACTTCTTGAAGTTTATCTTCAAGAAATTTACGTTCTTTTTGTAACTACAAATAGACTATGAAAATAATAGACACACAACAAGTGGGTAATTACTTTGCCGAGTTCATTTTGTTGACTTGCAACAATATCTTCGAAATTTTTAATTTTTCCTTCGAATTGTACTCGTTCAATTTGTAATTTTTGACGGCCATGTTCTTCTTCTTCAAGTCTATCGAAGAACAAATATAGTTTTTTTTTGCGAGTTTAATCAATAGTTTATGAAGAGAAGAGATAAAAACAAATAGTTTACTGTTCAGTTATATCTTGTAATTTTTGTTCTAATTGTTTTCGTTCACTTGTCCATCCATTACTTCGTATTATTTCTTCTTCTAAACGTAGCTCAAAATCTTGTACCATATTCTCAAGTTCTAGTTTACGTGTTTGTACTCGTCGTAGATTCTATTGATAGGATTAAAAATTCGAATAATAAAATGCTTGGTAATATTCTTACTTCATCAGATTCAACTAAAGCTTCGGTTAGATGTATGAGACGTTCATTAATAACACTTCGTTCTTGTTGAACAACTTGTAATTGTTGTTCAGTTTCTTGTATTTGAGTTGTACGTGATTCCATTTCAGCTTTCATTCGACGTATTTCTTCTTGTTTTTGTGTTAATTCTTCATCTTGTCGTGTTACTTGTAAAAGTGGTTTTATTTTTGTAAATAAACGCCACCATTTCCAATTGCGAATTTTCATCAATGCACGACCATTACGTTGAATAACACGTATAGCATTTAATTGTTGAATACGTCGTTGATAATTCCTTGTAACAATACATTTCTAATATTTTTCGAAACAATCGAATAATACTAATCTTACTTTCTTGCAAGTACACCACGACATAATGCTTGAAGTTGTGTTATGATATCAGTAAGTTTCAAATCACGTTCTTCTTCTAAATGACCAAGTACACCCGAACGAAAGAAGATCTTCGTCAGACCGATTCGATAGAGATTATCATCAAGTTCAAGTTCTTTAATCTAGAAATATGACATAGACATGTATTTCATTTTCATACGGCAAATAAGATGATTACCATTTTTTGTGATGCAGCTTTACCATCCATAAATCCTTTTGGAATAACATTTGGACAGAGAAGTTCATAACTAAAGATAAAGATGGACTAGACTCGTGAAAATCATGATTCATAGTTCTTCAATACTGAAGACATTGACATTCGAAAGGAAAAAGAAATTTAAATTTCAAACCATACAGCTATACGATCGTATTGTGAGTTAACACATTTGAATTTTAAAATCATGAAAATTTTCTCCAAAAATATCAATTCACACATAATCGAAAGACAATGACTCAAAAACAAAGTAAATCTTACCGTTGACGAAATTCTTGAAATAAGATTCGATTAGGAAAACCATTTCGACAAATACGTATTCCTTCAAGTACACCGTTACATCGTAATTGTTCAAGTACAAGTGGTGAGTGGATAAGGCCAGCCTAAACGAAAAAAATATTAGGTAACATTCATGTTTGAGAATTAATAATACGTCTTTATATTCGAGTTATATTATGAAATTCTCTTCTCTCACCTTCTTATGATGATTTGGTAAAATACAACGAACAAAATTTGGATTTGTATTTTTTAATGTACCCATTAATTTTGTTAATTGTTCCTTATAAAGTTGACCAACCGTTCTAAACATTCCTTTCTTAATATTAGCTTTTAGACTTGATGTTGCATCATTAGGATCAGCTGCTGATAAACCAACAATTTCGGCTAAACGATAATAAAAACAAAACGAAATGATAAATTTAATTCATACAAATCACATCGATTAAAAAACACCACTGCACTTCAAAAATTCTCATGCTTAACCAACTCACTATAATCTGGTACAAGACTTTTATTTGGAAGAATAAGACATGGTCTCATTCCCCAAACAGTTGCTGAATACGAAAATTGATTTTACGAACGAAATCGAACAAAACAAAATTAACAAACTATTATCTTACCATCTTTCCATATTTCACGTGTAAATGGATCATTCGCAGTTTGTAAAAGTGCAACGACATTATCATTCAATGGATCCATATTTTTCATTAACCATTGTTCAGCAGAATATTCTACTTTACCAGCATAATGAATTATACTAAAATCAGCTGGTGCTTTATAATTTGGTTTTCCTAAAAACAACAAACAATCTTGTTTTACAATCTATATCATTATTTATAATTACCGAATTTCGGATGTTGTGCATGTGCATTGATTAATTTATCCACATATGTTCGATCGGTTGCTTTTGGAAACCAACATTCTTCATCTAATAAACTTAAAATACCCATTTGCTGAAAAATAAAATAAAATAAATATATTTAAATATTGAAAAATTTGATTTTACTTTTTCAATAAGATCAATTGTTGGTTGAAGATCAAGACCAAAGTCCATAAATTCCCAATCAATATTTTCTCGACGATATTCTTCTTGTTCAAGTACAAACATTGTATGATTAAATAATTGTTGTAATTTTTCATTTGTATAATTTATACACAATTGTTCAAAAGAATTTAATTGAAATATTTCAAAACCAGCTATATCAAGTATACCAATAAATGATGAACCTTGTCGTTTACTTCGATCAAGTGATTTATTTATACGTATTACAATCCATTTAAACATACGTTCATAGATTGCTTTTGATATTGCTTCGACAGCATAATCGACCTGAACAGAATATGAAATTTAGAATCGATCTTACTTTTTTTTTCTTGTTCAAGGATAGAAGAACATACTATTGATAGTTTTCGTTTTCAACATAGAAAAGAACGAACTTTTTTGACATTGTACTTTTTTCTCTCATTTGTTTTTCGAATAACAATTCACTTAGGGTCTCAAAATTACACTTGGCAAAATAAACGAGTTGAGAACAGCTTATTATTAAAAACAATTACGATCTAAAAAATAGTCTCTTAAACAAACTTTGAATTTAACTCAAAGATTATTTTCCTATTTCGATGATAAATACAATGGTTTGTAGAATAGAAAAATTGGGCACGTAATTTTCATTACTGTTCCCTCGGGCTACATTCGTTTTCCTATGGTTTGATGACCAACAAAGAATACTACACAATGATATTATTTAATAATAGATTTATTCATCCTCATCGAATTCAAAAAATCGATTAGATTTTTTCAAGACATTTCGTCCGATTATACTTGCAAAAATGAAATTCAATGAGTATTTCTCATGATGAGCGTCAGTTTTTTCCAGCATATATCCCAATTTTTCAATGAACTAAAAAGCGGTTTTCGATTTTTACCTTAATCTGAACAGTTGAGTCGCTTTATCTACGCTTCATCATTGCATGTGCGGAATGCACACTAATCTCTGATTTAGTAATCTGTTCTGTGAAGATGAATAGAAAAATTATAGATAATGGTGTTGTAACACTAAGATTTACGCTTCTACCATTTTATGTTTTGCAAACCATTGTAGATCTTTCATGTCTGTATGAATTTAAAAAAAAAAGAAAAAGAAACACTTACTTGAGCTTGTGTTTGTGCTTTTGTAACAAAATCTCTTCCGACTTTAAGTTTTGGTTTTAAAAATGAACGTACAAAATCTGTTACTGGTATACCCAATAGATGACAAACTTTTTGTGCGACAGTATCATCGGGTAATGTTGCTTGATCACTATTACGTTCTTGTTTAAATTGCATATTTCCCATTTGTAAAACAGCTGATATTGTACGAAATATTGAATTTAAATCATCCGATGACATATTCATGATTTGCATAGCTTTAACAGTATTTTGAAATTCCTCACTATCATCAATGCCTGGTATTGTTACATTGCCATGTGTTAAATAACGATAACGACTAAAATCTTCTAATAAATAATCTGTAATCATTTTCGTATTAGCACCACGTAGTAATTGATAAAATATATGAAATGTACGTTCTTCTTTAGCTTGACGTATAGTACGAGATTTTTCAAGTAGATATGTTTCAATTGATGCACCAGCAATAAAACCGGATGTATCAAAATTAATACGAATAAATTTACCGAAACGTGATGAATTATCATTTTTGACAGTTTTAGCATTGCCAAATGCTTTGAAAAAGAAGAAAACAAACAAAATAGTATTTTGTTTGCAAAGAAAATTGTCTTTGTTCTACCTTCAAGTATTGGATTAGCTTGAAGAAGTTGTGCTTCAAGTTCACCCTAAACATATGAAATGAATAATTACAAATAGAAAACATTTGTTTAATATATTACGGAGGCATCGCTTATTTTATTTGCACTCATTTGTTGCTAAAATGAAAATTATTATAAGACAATTATCTACGATTTAATTTCCGACTTTTTACTTGATATTGATTGATGGAGGTCGTTGGTTGACGTTGTGAACTTTTTGGTGCTGCTGCGATATAAGCCAAATATTGAATAACTTTTTTTGTATTTTCAGTTTTACCAGCGCCAGATTCACCTCTATTAGAAAAACATAATATCGATTGTCAATGAAAATATAGTTTGAAAACGAGATAAAAAAAAACAAAGAAAAGAAAAGAAAGATGAAATCTTACGTGCACAAAATTGATTGATCTTCACGATTTTGTAACATTAAACGATATGCATCGCCAGCAATAGCAAATATATGTGGTGGCATTTGTTCACGTTTTTTTCCTTTATACATTTCAATAACATTTTCAGAATAAATTGGCAAACGTTTATAAGGATTGACAACAACACAAAATAAACCCGAATATGTATAAATCAATCCTGAATAATAACGTTCTTTAAGATTATATAATACCGATGCATCATTAAGACAAGTTAATTCTGACATATCTTCAATTTTACTAAATTTCGGTGGATTTACACGTTGTGTATCATCTTTATGTATGGTAATGCGTTTGCCATTATCTAAATCGACTAATAATTGTCCATCCATTTGTTCTTGTCGTACTTGACCACGAACAAAGCCCTCTTGTTCATCAGGTACCCAAACGAACTTTTTAGCTGCCCATTCATTGGCTGTTGTTGCATCTGTAATACTATCTTTTGAAGTCATATCTGTTGAACGTAAATATTTCATTTCAGCTGGTTCATGACCATTGTCCATTACACCACCTGATTTATTATTATTTGTTGGTGTAGGCATTTCTTTTTTTTCTGTTCAAATCTAAAACAAGAAAAAAAGCCACTTATACATATTATATATATATATATGTATGTATGTGTATTCTCATCGATTGGATGCATGAATGTATAGAGGCAAAAGAAAACAGTTCATTCGACAAGTCAGCGAGGTGCAATATTGTACGTTTGTGTATGTGTATATATGCTCGGTCGAGATGTGTTCAGCGAGAGGAGGGAAGGAAAAAAAAGAAATACGTTTCTTTGATTATATAATCTTTCGAGCTATTGCAGACATATATAATAATCATAAATAATTGAGACCTTGTGACATACACTCATCTTTGTGATGACAGATCTTCAGTGGTATGAAATATGAAAAAAAAAAAAACTTTCTACTTACTTATCTCTATGAAAAAAATAAATGTTCTATATGTTTCGAGACTATGGAGAAAAAGTAATAGCATGCCATCGTTTATAAACCGAAGAAAAGTGCTTTTATCTCTACTATGCAAAACAAGTTGAAAATGGCACGCGTTTTTTTTTTATTTCAACATTATTATCATTCCTTTTTATGAATCATACCTGCGAAAGAAGCGAGGCGGACGGAGGTGGAATGATGAATCGTAGTGAATAAAGATTTGTGTGACTATGTCGATGTGTAGGAAGAAGTTAAAATCTTCTTATCAATTCACATGTCTAATATATTTAGTGACAATAAATCATTGGAACGAATGTATTGTTCAATAGAATAGTAACAGCATTTCTGATATCTGTTATCATTAGTTTGACAGGCGAAATTCATTTGCACACACAAACGAACAGGAAAAAAAAGATTTTCTCTTTCGTCTTATTGAGTTTTTTTTTTCAAGAATGTTGCAAATAGCAGTTAGTAATGCAAACAAATCGATTCGTGTCGAAATAAAATACAGACAATAGGGAAAAAAAATGTAAGCAGATGCCTTATACAAACTATCGAGAGATAATCCATGTGTATGTGTATGTTTGTGTGAAAGGGACTAAAGTACTCGTGATTTACTCTTCTTTTTTTTTTTTCTTCTTCATCGCGTTCGTACACTTCTTTTCTCTTTAACAAATACATACACACTCGATTTTTTTTTCGGTCAAGTCAAATAGAAAAGAATAAGTAGTTGTTTGAGCCGAAAATAACTAAATAGGTATATGTACATGTCAGAGCTTTACTTTTGTCTTCTTCGTTCGCTTCATTCTTTATTTTTTTTACTATTTCTGTTTTATAACATAATACAAATACTCAAGATGCCTGAAAAAAAGATGAAGAAGAAAACGTTTAAATCACAAACATAAAATGTCAACTAGTAGAAAAAGAAACTTTTATCAATTCGAGCGAAGCACAGAAACTTCGATTATTTCTCACCTGTTTCGTAAATATACAAGTTCAATAGATCGTTAGAATTATATATTTGGTGTAACCCATAGACAAAAAAATCAAAAGAAAACATAGAAAATGAAAAAGACCAATGATCAAGTTAATAATGTAGACACAAAACACTTCACGTCTCGCCTATGTTCCTCTTTTCTCTCGTGCAATTTTTTTTATTTCTCTTATTCGCACTCTGGACGTCGACGTCAGCGAGCTTCGCTTTACTTTATAAGTGTTTCGAACGAATATAAATGTAAAGAAAAAAGATCGAAACATCGAAAATTTGATACATGCGCTCTCGCATACTTTATTGCCTATATATATGAGACTGATTACTCTCTCTCTCTCTCCCTCTCTATCTGTCCTTTGTCGTTCTGTACATTCAATTGTTTTTAAATTAGAAAAGAGAGAAAAAATTTCTAAAAACAACAGTTGCTAATCATTATTAAATAAATAAGAAAAACTATTAAAAACAAACAAATACTTGCTTATAATGCACTTATACAGGCGAACTTAAACTAAAGAATTGAACTAAAATGAAAGGAGAAGACGAAAAAAAATTCTTCAAATAAAGAACGTCCAATCGAATCCGAATAATACCTTGAAGATAAAAGCGACATCAATTTCTATTTTGATTATCTGCTATTATTTAAGTAGCAACGTGTAGTTATTAATTCAACATCAGATTCGACTTAAAAAATTATATTTAATCTTCATAGATGTCACTCAAAACAAAACGTTTTCTTTTGAATTCAATCTTTGAACAATTGACAGATAAACAAAAAACAGACACATGGCGATTTCTATTCTGCATAAATCGATATCTGACAAGTGACTCATACTGTGCATACTTTCTACAGATCAAATTTCGTACAGAAAATCTATTAATCATCATCATACAATAATCGTAAATACATATATATATATATATATATTACGTTTCATTCGATTGCTTAATATTTTCTACTGACAGAAAACATTTAACACTCATCCCATACATCGAGACTATTTAGCTATGAATATTGTCGTCAGTAATATTTAAATCTGACCTTTCTCGGTCAGTGATTTTTAACCGTGCTTATTTATTCAGTGCATCAATGTATGATTATTCTTGTCATGGTTTAAACATTAATATTCAGTCGATTATATTACTGCGCAAAATCATGTAAACATTATTTACCTATTTATATCTAAAAATAAAACATATTTTTATTAATTATAACTTGTTTATTAGAAAAGACAACTAACGTATCTATTCAAAACATGATATCGAGGTGTGAGTAGAGCAGAGGTATCTTTGTTTTCTTGTTCTAGGCTTAAACTGATCATAACAGCTCACCGGCATTGTTAGTATTTCTGGTGTGTCTACAGTAACATCATCAATGGAAACAAGATTATCTTGATGAGAAGAAAAGAGAAGACCGTTGCGTATACATATACATGCTGTAATGGCATGATTACGGGAAATATTGTTTATACATACGAAAATAGACGTCAAAGGTGTTATATGTATACTTTTAAGAACACAAATATTGACATTTTTCTCCAACAAAATTCATTATGAGACAAAAACCAGCAACTTTTCCAATTGTCTATAAATTTTAATCTTCATGATACAGTTTTATTTCAATGTAAAACTAACATTCGAAATTGAATTCAAGTAAAAGAAAAGAAAACAAGGTTATAAATTACCGATTCAGTATTGATGTTAACTAACATCGCATTACACTTCTTGACGAGTGGCACAAAATGAGAACATTACATCAATACATCAACGTAAATTATAGAAAAGAAAAAATAAGAACAAGTTATCATGATAGTAAACCAATACTAAAAATATGAATAATCACTTAAGATGTCAGCAATAAAAGAAAAAAAAAGAATCGATCGATCGATCGACTAACGCGATTTCTTGTTGTTTTTAATTGAATATTTAGAAAAGACTAAACCACTGTTGATACATAACTCGCTAATGGTAATAATCTTTCATGATTCATTCAGATATTTGACACCATTAAGTTTTGTTTTGTATTTCAACTTTGCCTTCATCTAATATTTAAGATCTATTATGAGTTATGACATTAGTACTTCGATGACCTAATAGCCATCGATCGTATCATCTGCCATTTAGTAATGTTATCTAACAAATAATCATTTGGTTTATGTGTATTTATGGCAGACAATTAAAATCAACCAATGATGATTTTCTCAACGCATACATACTAAAATCATAACATCTATGTGTGAACTTTTCTACAGAATTAAAACTGAAGTGTATTAAATTAATTTTGAATACTAACAAAAGAAATATATATATATATATATATAAATCAAATTAATTGAAGTCGATACTACTTCTACGTTGTACTTGATGTAATTTAAGAAACAGAATTACGTCACAACTACTCAATCACTTTGTATTTAACTGATCGATTTACAAGCATCTCTTTTGCTATTCTTCACAATAGTACATAAGGCTTCACTTTTAATATGATTCCAATTAAGATCTAAAGAGTATGCCTCACTTAATATTTGTTAGAAATTATTATTACCATCATTCATTCATACACATTATTGATATGTGATTTATATAAACTAATCTTTATATATTATGTATATATGAACTCCTTCTTCTCTCTATCCCTGGAGAACAACTGTTAACAGAATGTATACCATAACGATTTCCGTGTGATTAGCAATTATAACTACATCATTGTTTCATATCTCTCGAGAAATTCAAACAACAGTTATTCTCTATAGATTTACACACTCGTGACCTTACTTGAACATGTGACAATACATGACAAATCACTCCGCCTCTTGTTCTCAATAAATCTCTTGTTTTAGGCCAAAGCAAGGTTCTTGTCAAATAATATAGCAGATACTTGATGAGCCCATAGATTTAGAACAAGTCCGAAATTTTAAATATATTGCACTTTCAAGTTTTACAATGATATTGTTTGTCTATTTTTTTTAATTTCAATATCTTTTAGGATTGATTGCCATTGATATTATAATATTTGTCGTATAAACGACTTTTTTTTATTCATGATAAGATTTCTGTACCCCATATTCATCAGCAGAGCGTCTAATGTTTCGTTTTATACATATATATTTGTTTCTTTGTATTATATGTAACTATACATGGTACTCAATTTTATTTGTCCTTTGTAAACTTAACTATAATCCATCGTATATTATTAGAATTGTTTCGAGTAGCCAAAAGAACTTATCACATATTCACATGTGTTGGTTGTTTCTACTTACCAATTATTACAATCTGAATATGTATTGAATATCAATTACGTCAACCAAGTCAAGGTCAAAATTTTAAAATCTTTATCAATTTTCCGGCATGTCTTTAAAAGCAAAATTTGAATTTAATTTTAATCATCATTTGACACTCTTTGACTCAAGACTGTTGATGGGATGCTAGCAATGCACTAGGTAGGACTTGTATAAGACCAGCACTGGCATCGGTCCAGACGAGACTGGGTTGGAAAATAAACCGGTTACAAATTAAAAATAACTATCTTCATTTTCTCTACGTTTTGTAAAGTAAAAGCTTTTTTTTTGTTTCTTTCCATCAACTATGCAGTTGATGAAATGGTTTCCCCTACAGGGCTGGAGCCATTCCAGTTGAAAATGTCAAACGGGTCGGTAGAAATCGAAATTTCAACGGTTGAAATTTTCGAAAAATCTGTTTTATTTATTCTATTTTTAGTCATAAAAGCTAAGATGTCACATGTTTTTTTTACAAGAATGTGAAAACATTTTTCAAAACATGTTATTTCAATCATTTTTCTGATATTCTTTTTAAAAATTTTAATCATGATGTGTGTCTTTCACATGTGCTCCTAAAATATTTCATATGTGGAACCATTTTTTGTTAGGAATTTCAGCGGTAGGACATACGACTTCAACTGATCAGTTTGCCGATCGAACTGTTTGGATTTTTCAACCAGCCGGATCGGTTTACCATTTTCCAGCCGATTCGAGCGCTGAGCTAAAAGTTTTAATTTTATGTCCTGAGCTATTGAAATTCTTGACAATATTTTTTCAAAGTAGTACTCCATAGTCAAACTTTGTCTTAGAAGCGTGGAATTTTCAGATGTCTGGCTTCATATTTGGACGACCTATATCATTTTTTTGTTGGATTGCTCTATCTAGCTATTAGTTCATTGATCTAATGACTGAAACTGAGTATGTCAGTTTTTACCACATATAGACTACATGACACGATTTTCAAGTGGTGAGTTCCACAGTTATCTGTCAATTTTTGCTGTAATTTCACCGGTTCAAAGACATTCTGTAACTGGTCGCCGGATAGGACAGTTCTTTTTTGTTTCTGTCCGGTTCCAGTTCTGATACAGGCGAACAATAGAATCGTGGTTTTGAAAGTTTTTTATTAAGTACGTTTGGAATGATCATGTTTATATAGCATATAACACACTCTTTTATTCGTTGTATGTAATATAATAAATACTTTTAATTCAATTGAAAGAACTTTTGCAATGAAAACGCATACTTAAAATAATACGAAGTTTACTTGAATAAAAACTAAGTTAAATAGGTCCGAATTGTTCTTTACTATTGACTGTTGGATTCCATCCGGTGTTTTGTATGTTATGTTTACCATGTTTTGTTAAATCTTTCATATCATCATCTGATAGTACAAAATCAAATACGTTCATATTTTCCTTAAGTCGCTCAATGCTCGATGATGTTTTCGGTATTGTTATAAAACCATTTTGGATTGACCAACGAATAAGAATCTGTGCCGGTGTTTTATTATATTGTTTACTTAATTTTATTAAATATGGATCATCAAGAAAACGTCCTTTACCTAATGGTGAATAACCCATAATAGCAATATTATTAGCTCGACAATAATCAACAATATTTTCATTTGGCCACCATGGATGTAATTCAATTTGATTGACAGCTGGTACAAAACCAGCTTGTTTTAACCATTCTAAATGTTGAACACCAAAGTTCGATACTCCGATCGAACGAATTTTTTCTTGTTTTTGTAATTCTACCATTGCTTGATAAACTTCAACAACATGACCACCTTGTGGTGCATGCATAAGATATAAATCAACATAGTCAGTTCCAAGTTGTTCAAGTGAACGATGAAATGATTGATGAAGACCTTGTTGACCATTATTTGTACGAAGAAGTTTTGTTGTAATAAATATTTGCTCGCGATCGATACCTTTTTTTAAAACTTCGCCTACTTGAGCTTCATTTCGATATACTTCAGCTGTATCAATCAACGGATAACCAAGACGAATGGCATCATGTATAATTTGAATCGTTTTCGGTGATGCTGCTGCTTGATATAAGCCTAAGCCAAATATGGGCATCATACGACCATCGTTTAATTTTATTCGAGATGCTAATGTGAATGACATGAATTTCTAAAGCAAGAATGTATGTTCAGGTTAAGTCATTCAATTTTTTTTTCTCGATAAAATATTTATGAAACTCATAATTTATTAATTACTTGTCTTATGCACGATCAACTTTTTCTACGAGCAAAGAAGTAAGTTATTACTATCAGTGGAACGGAAAAGTCGTGGCTACCTTCTCTATAATTTTTATGGTCATTAATATCCAATGAAGCAAAATCTACAGACGAATTAGTCATGTAGTGACAGCTCTTTTCTCTGTCTTTATTTGTAACTTGCTCTAGTTTAGCCTGATGATCAATGCAAAGTATATAGAATGAAGATGAAGATGATTACGCTTATTTGTTTCAAAGAATTTCTTCTATTGAAATAGCCAGAAAATCAAAGGTGAAATTCATTCCAAGTGATTGACAGATCGACTCCAGTCCTTTTTCAAGCTGAGTCATTGGTTTTATCAGCACTCGTTCTGACTACGACTAAGTAAAAGAACATGTGCTTTTGATTTAAAAAAAGTCGGAAAAATAAACTAAACTTTTAAATAGAAAAAAAACCAGGAAAAACCAAACTACCTTAAAAGTGAAACCAGATCTGACCGAGAAACGAAAACTGGTTCTCTGATTTAATTTCATCTCTCTAATAGATTAACAATTTATTCAAACAGTCTGTGATATCACCTTATTTTTCAATGTATATTGAACTGAAAGTCTATTCAATAGTAAGTTCATTCTATGTTGAAATACGAATTCAAGAAATCTGTACACGACCAAGATATGTTTTATTCTGAATGTAGGTACTGGTTCTGATGAAACAAATCTGATCGTAAACGACTGTCACTACTCATTCTATTCACAATCGAAAACTGTATGAAATAGCCGTCGTTTTCGTTGTCAGTTGTGAGGATATCTATTTTTGTATCGTTCTAGGGTACCCTTTGGAATAAATTTAATATGAAATAAATCTTCCATAGAAATATACAAATTCAAAATACATTTTTATTTGATAAACTTTATTTTTTTTTTCGTATAAACTATTTTAATAAGAAAATAGAAGTAAGAAAACTCTGGATTTTAACAAATAAAAAATGTTACATGAAGACAAGAAGAAAACAATGTACTCGATTACGTTTACTCAATTGTCAGAAGTGATCCATCTGTTTGAGAAGAAAACGTAACACTTTTTTAGGATAAATCGAATTGATCTTGTTCATTTGGTTTCTTCTAAACATAGAAGAAATTATGAAAACATTTTCCTATATCAATCAAATACGTACAAGCCAAAGACCACATCCATTATCATCAAATGTTTGATTTACCTATGAAAAACAACAATTTTAATCAACCAAAATAAAATCAATCGTACTTGTAATTTAGCCATTTGATAATCGATAGCTAATTGTTTCGCATCATAGTACATTGTTGGTACTGTCTCTGATTTCATTTTATTCATTAAATTTACCCATTCATGAAATAGAGCTGCTTTACATATGATTGATGGTTGACCTAGAATTTTCTTCATCGAGATATTTATCACAAGTAAGATCGATTCCACTGAAAAATGCACTTTAACTACCTAGACTAGTAGCAAATGAAAATGTACACTTTTTCTTAATCCTTCTTGTAAGATTGACTACATATGATGAGAAAATAATCCATTTTCGGAACATTATCCATTGCCCCAGGAATCTATTTTGACATTTGAAGTTTGAGTCGAAAATTTTCCCTTTTCTACAGTAAAAGTTTTGAAACCAATTGGGAACTATCGACTACAGTTTAGATTTCAGAGAAAGACCAAGTAGACTCGATATATATTCATATGCTCATGTCAGATTAAACCAAAATTTTCGATCTAAGATATTGTCCACACAGAGATCCAATTATCGTTAGAATATCTTGACAATTTCAGCCAAAATCAACTGATCTTTTTCAATATATTCATATTTATTACAACATTTAGTATCTGTTTATTATAAAAATTAATCTGTCAAGAACGAGGTAACTGATCGTAATTAGTTGTAAAGCGTACCTTGTGAATAGATGCTTTCTTACAAGTTATTATTCATGCAAATGATAACGAAATCCTTGTGTTCTCTTATGCCATGCATACTCATTCAACTCCGGTAACTTTTCAATCTGATTGATTTCTAACTTTCATAGTAACATGAATCAATCGAATGTTGAAAATGAAAAAAATCTTACGTAATATTGTCAAACCACTTATGCTATCTATAATTTCCGATTGTTGATCAAAGGAATTCCATATAAATGCATAATTTGGTGATCGAGTCGTATTTCGTACTTCTGGATTGCTGATATCTGAGATAAATGGTCGTCGTAATCCATATGGTGTTGAGAGCTTATGTATTTTCTATAAATATTTATATTAATTGTCATTTAATGATACAATCTAGTGATTAGTTTTTATTTACATTTTCTATTCGAGAATATAATGCAAACTGAATATGTTCACTTTGGTATAAACTACCAATAATAATACTCGTATAATAAATTGGATCGATTAATATACTTAATAGAGCACCTGTATATAAAGAAAAAAACTAGAGTCTTATTCGATGTCAACTCGTCAATATTTACCTTGTAAACCAATGAAATTCCATCGACATAATTTATCTGAACATGACATTGTTAATAATCGATTATTATCAAGTATATCATTCCATATTTGTGTCTTTCGATAAATAGTTTTAGCTAGTACAGGTATCGTACCTTCACCTAGTTCAATTTTTCTTCGCAATAATCCAAAAGATTTTCTTAATGAATGTTTAAAATTATGATTCATAGTTGAATATGTTAATTTTTCAGATGAAATTTTCTCTTGTGAAATAAGTCGACTTACACCACATGGTGCTTTGGAAATATATAAATGAAAAGTAATAAATGATTTAAGTTGCCATCGATTTTCATGAGCAATATTTTCAAAAATCGACTCTTGAGATTTTCCATCGAATAATAATTTTAATTGTTCATAACAATAACGAATAAGACATCGTCGTGCTAAGATTTCAGCATGACAATCATGTAAGATTTGTCCATTTCGTGTTAAACGATTACTATTGAGACATTTCGTACCGGTTGTTACACAAACGATTTCCATTGTTTCAAGATTAAAATGGCGCAGAAGAACAATACCTGATAAAACTTTACTTCGTTTAAGACGTATATCACGTTGCGTTAATTGATTGAATTTTTCATGAATACATGATGCAATACGATCAGCAAAATTCTGACTGTTACTATCTATCGATTTACTATCTAAGAGGAGAAAAAAAAATACAATTACTAAAATAAATGTTTGAAAAATTCTCAATGAGGCTAATTCGCCTAATTTGTAAAGAATTTGCATGATATCTATAAGTAGGACTGTTTCGACCAAGGGGTATAACCACTCATCCTCACAATGTTCGAAATTTTCTTAGATTTAATTAACGAAAAACGTGTAAATTATCTCTATTGTATATTAGCAATTGACTTTATTCGATTCATTGTAAACGTTCTATTTGAAACATGACGTCAAGTCATGGTTGTTCCAACCACGTTAGATAGTAATAATGTCTAAACTTATCGATGGTTTTGAAAAGCATCAAAAAGTCGGACATGATTTCAATTTTTCGGTAGGGAAAAATCCTCCCTACACTCGCCCAATTAATCGAAACTTCTTGATTTTGATTCGTTCAAAGATTAGAAAAATTTAGAATCATGTTTATTTTTAACGCAGTATCTTGGAGAGCAGATTTGTATAGCCCCCAACGCCAAGTTGAAAAGATCGCAGTAGCCCTATCTATAAGTTTTCTATAATTTTATGTACGATCATGAAAGTTATTCGCATGATTGATTGTTCCAAGGTATTTAAAATAGACTTTATGTTCGAATTCAAAACTTTTTAAAATAGAACCAATAGATTCAGTATCGTAGAGAATTCATTGTAATCTTATTGTTTTTCATTGAATTCTCATAGGAAAATATTGATTTTTACATATCGCATTGTATGAAAATCTGAATGTGTCTCATTTTGATTGAATTAAGCTTTATTATAAATCAATATTCTATTGAGCAAATTATTAGAACATTCGATGTCTATTTACTCTTGGCATAAAAAATGAATTTCATTGACTTTTCCACATGATACTACTGTATACAGACGAGTGTATATTCGACCTTAAAAAAATTTACCATAATAATATTTTTATTAAACTCTATTATGAAAATAGCATAGAGATACGACCATTCAATTTTTCGAATATGCTACATAACACTTTTGTATGATTTATGTAATGACATGTTGAAAGAAAAGAAAAAAAGTACTACCCAAATATCTATCTTTTTCTTTTCTATGTTTATCACAACTAGAATTCATCTAATACTTCAGTAGTCTCTAATATTGTGACTATAAACACTTCAATACACATAATCGATTGTAGTTTATAGATTATTTGTTTACTAGAGATTCAGTTTTTGATAATGCTTCATAGTTTTTCTAGTTTAAGATATTTATGGCTTCACATAAGTGGAAATAAAAAGCTTCACGGCCTCAAGCGAATCGCACAGTAATGCTTATATAAGATCAAAGAAGAAACAAAAAAAAAGCAAACAGATGAGTATATCTATATGATGAAATCTATGTTGTGTATCTTATGATTAGAGTTACGAGAATGAAAAAAGTCAGCGAACCGAATAATTCTTCTATTGAATTGAATCATATATATATATATATTAATGTATGTAATTACCTTCTGTAGATTGAAACTTTTGCTTAAGTGATTGAACAATATCAACTTGCGGCATTGGATCACATTGATTTTCACATAATTCCAAAATATCTTCATGAACATTATTACTGTCAATAGACGTATTCGATTGATGATGACTAATATTTGTTGACATCAAAGCAGTTTTTAAATTGTCAGACAAAGGAAATGGTAATTCAGATAATGATCGCAGTGCTTTTTCAGCAGCTAATGACAATAAATTAGTATACATAAGTGATGAATATTATTTACCTGCTTGTTTAGCTTCTTTCTTCGTTTGAGCTGTACCTTCAAATATTTTTCCATTGAGTTCAACAGCCATAGTAAACATCGGTCGGTGCGATGGACCGGTTTGTGCAATCAACTTATATTCAATAGAAGGTTTAATTTCATTTAATAGCATAAGTGCATTTTTCGATAACACTGATGAACTATTGTTAAGTGTCGATGTTAATTTTGGACGTTTTTTATCTTGTGTGTTATGAATATTATTACGTATACGTTTGTATCTATGAGTTAATGTTTCCCGATGAAAATTTGATTCGACTACTAAAGATAGAAAATTCTGTCATTATCTATCATAATTTATTTACTTTGACATAATACTACACTCCAAAAATAATTCAACATGACAATGAAGAAAAGAACTAGTACTGCTTGTCAATATTGATTATTATTAGACTCTGGGGATTCTATTGTTTCAAGTAGTTAGCTTTTTCTCATAAAGGAAACTTACACTTTAAATTTGTGAATGAGTTGAATGAATTATTTAAAACAGTCGTATTATATAGAGGAATGATTGTCGACGATGGAAAGTCTCTTGGCATAGGTCTTACTAATGTTGTCGGTGTTGATGATAAAGGCATATAAACAACGTTGCCAAATGGAAACATTTGCATTTTGATTTATGGTCTTGATTGAAAATGTACTATGTGTTAAGTAGATCAGTGAAAATTGATTTTATTACTATAGTTGTCTCTTGGAAGAATTGAATGTCAAAAGAAGAAGAAGAAGAACGACTTTTTTCTGTCTCTTCGGCTCGCTCTCTCTTTCTCGTTCTCCATCTGACAAATGATTAAATACAGATCTACATGTTTACAGTTTTTCTTTCTCTTGTCATACACGAGAAAAAAAAATAAGAACCAGAAAGAAAAAAAAATAGAGTATTGATAAAATTCTTTTTTTTTTCATTTATTTTTCGTCTTGTAATCAATCATGTGTGCGTGTCTGTGCTATGCTGGACACTGTTTAATTAGTGCTTATTGTTTATGTAAAAGTATTTCTTCATACAATTGGGAAAATAATCAGAAACAGAGAATGAATAATGAGATGCGAAGCGTCTATAAAATATGTATCATTCTTGAAGCAAGGCATTGAAATCTCTAATATGTAGTTTGTTTTCTTTTTTCTCAAGACTACTGTGTACGTGATAGCTTACTTCCTCATTTATGGAATGATGCCATTCATCTTTATATAATCAGTTGCCTTTTTTTCCCATCTGAGACAAATGATATCGTCGATCCACACGATTTTCATTTGTTAGTTAGAACGAAAACCAATAGATGTATTTTCATTTGTTCATTGTTTGTATTTCATTCGTCAAGCGTCTATCTTTTGAAGAAAAAGACAATGCTTGACAAGTTGAAGTTTGATGAATAATAAATGCCTTATTGATCCAGGCGTCGTTGTTTATTTTGTTAAACTCTATCAAATAGTTTTCTTTTTGTTGCCAGGAAAATTGTCGTTATATACTTGATTGACTTAAGTGTATTAATACGTAAGAATAATAAACAAATGATCAAGTGAATAAATTATTTTATTTATGAATAACAGCATTCCATTTCAACACAAGTATTTATTTACCTCGATCACTTATGAAATTGTCAATTGACGTTAATGAATTCGATAGAAAGACAATTCTGAAAAAAAGTATTTAAATGTCATTATTATTGTTTGTCGAAGTTTTAGTATAAAATGCACGAGGAGTATAAAGAAAATTTTATCAATCTAAAACATACGTCCAATGATAATTTTCATTATCACTCACGACATTTGTTAATTATCGATTTGATGTATCGAAAATTATTACTATGCTAAAAAATGTAAAAAATTTTGTTTTTTGAATTAAATTCATCGAACATGTCAACATAATTATGAAATAAGAAAAAAAACAGTTCAAAAGAGTCAATCTAAATGTTTTCCAGACATATATAGCAGATGTACGATGACATCGATCTATTAAATTTTATAAGATGTCTAAAAATAAGATCAAGTTGAGAAGAGCCATTCACCCGATATAATATTGAGCTTTATTCTATACAGAAATCTTCGCAATTAAGACATAATGATGAAAGTTTCAACGATGGTTAACATGTTTTTCTAAAGATAGTTTACGCATAATAATATATGGTACTTTGTACTTCAAGAACCATAGATTCGTTCTCGTGGAAGCCAAGAGATTAATTGAATTATTACTAAAAATGTTCATCATTTGATATGTATTTTTTATTATCGGACAATGTATAAGATTCATGATAGTTTACTAGACAGCTGATCTTTGTATTATAATCAATTAAGTTTGATTCAAACTCAATCAAATCTTAAAATCGTTACTGATCGGAAGATGCTTATAATTTATAGAATAATAATTGTTTTGAAAATTTTCTTCGCTTTACTGCAACATAACCTTGACTAAAATATGTAAAAAAAAAATTGTAGCTGAATGCTTCGTGATTGTAATAACTAAAATTAGCTATTATCTGATTCGTTCAATTCATTCTACTCTATAGGAGAAACTATTAGCTTAGTTGAAAACTTCTGAGATAAATAGAATAGGTAGCTATCACATAAAAGAAAAGAAAATCAAACATAATTGTTAGAATTCAATCTAGAGTAAACTCAACTTGAGCTTGGCAAACCTTTTTATTATTCAATGTTAGATGGACTCGAGTCTATTCGTTCCAGAAATCTTCGTCGTCTATGAAGGTGTAATTTGGCTTTGCATAATCTATATTGGTATGGAGAACAAATAATGTTAGTCGAATTTATCTAGAGTTTAAACAGTTATTTTATTCTATGCAAAAGTTTGAAAATTTGATCTCAAAATAGATTACAACGATGTCTCTCATGAGTATTCCCTCACTGAAAAAAAAGAGTTGATCGTTAGAGACAATATGAATTAATCTTGTAACTATGCATCGTCTGACAGAAAAACATGAAAACTATGTCATAATAGAAAGGTTAACTCAGCCAAGTCGATTGGTCTTGCCGCCTATAAGTTAGAACATCGGCCTATGTGTAACATTCTAATGTGGGAATTAGTATTGCCTTCGTTTGTTTGATTAATTAGCCTTGTAATTACTTTGGAGACACAGACTGATTATTTAATAAAAGAATAAAACCTCAAATATCACAAGATGGGAATATTAGCTTCAATTTTTTAACATAGTTACTAAGAAGTAAGTGGTAAATAAAAAAAAATAAACGGATAAATTGTGAAAAAAGAGTTCATAATTTCAGTTTTTCTGATTATTTATACTACTGTAGTGATATGATCATATCTGCTCATCAGTTAGTCGTCCATATAATTTCATTTCGATATTTTCTAGTATCAGAAGAACTTCATCTAAAACATATGACCTAATCGATGATTATCCGATTGATCTGCACATCCCTATGTTATATGAAACTAGATTGTTAGGAAAATGCGCCAGTGATGATAAATTTCGTTCAACTTCTACACGAGTGGTATGTTTTATTGAAAGATTTAACCAAGAATTTTATTGATTACGTAAAATGGATACACAATTTTTACATATGAAATACTAGACACGATTTCATCATGACGGATTTTCACACAGAGTAATACTTTCTGTTCTAAACCTCTGAGATTTAGATTTAAATCATTCGATAGTATGCAATAACATATCACATACATTTGTACGGCATACATCGAATGGTAAAGTTGATACATGTAAATTTTAAAGGCATAACAACTGGTGTCAGATTGAATTGTGGCATATTTCAACTTTAACTACAAGAATGATCGTGTGTGTTAATTTCATCGATCCGTGTGAGTATAGGATGAAAGTAAATATGTATTCACTATAGGTATACAAATAAAAAGAACTATCAAACTAATTGCCATGAAATCTGGTCGATCTTTCTAGACACGCACTATTTTCATTCATTCCTAAAGTTGAATTTCATTGGTGGAATATCTTTTACGAATTGAATTTTATTCCATACCAGTGGCGCCAAAAATTCAATTCTTTTAAAAATAGAAGAATCCAATCTGAAATCTTATAATATTTTGATTATTTTCATTGTGTCGATACCCAAATATTACTGTCATTTAGCATGAGTCATAGAGACAAAGAATAAACATGACTCATTTTATATCTTATTGTTACTTATTACTCATTTTTATGTTATCGTTCCATATACATAAGTGTAAAACTCAATAGATCGTCATTCTGTTCATTTCTTTTTGTTTTTAATAGAACTATTGCCGTTGATATTTCACTGAGGTAAAGATGATCTTTTGTTGTCATAACAGTCGAAAATCGTTCGCATATTAAATCTTGACAAATGTTGTTAGTCGTGCTTCTTTCTAGTTGATAAGATTTGGTTTGTAAACTTTAGTTTTCATATTAGACTCGTAAGAGACATATTTCAACATTTTCAAGTTAATCGTACAACTCTTTATTCCATTTAAATATATCTATGTAAGTATGGAAGAGAACTGTCACCATAATCAATGACAAAGCTTCCACAGAAATAGAAGTTTCATCCATTGTTTTGGACAAAACATCAATAAATCAAAATACAAAAAGCCATCATGTATTACTAGGAGAATTCTATTTAGCACTTTCATCGTTTGACTATGCGTACAATAAATAAAAGAATCTACTGTTCATACATTAGAAGATGTTTCTAATCGACGACAAATTTGTATTCGATCCTGATTCTCATTTGTTTTTCTCTCAGTATAGTTACAGAAGATAAAAGGCTACAACTTTCGCACATGATCCACCTCAAACGAAGTTCGTGCTAATTATGATCTCGAGTATGAAGAATTTTCGTCACAATCATCATCGAATAAAATTCATGCTAAGACTAGATAACAAACAGAAAAATAGTGCTGAGTCAACTGTTTCTTTTTTATTGAATTATTTGAACGGATTATTTTTGTTTTAGATTTCATTTATATCGATTACATACAAAAAGAAAAAAACGATGCCCAATACTAAATGGATAGCAGACTTGAAAACAGTACTTCAAGTTGCCAAAGCACGTCTTGACGTACGTGAAAAGAAAAAAACTGAACAAGTAGCAAAAGAACGTTATACTGTTGCTGATTATATTCGTAACAATAAAGTTCCTCGCGCTCGAATCGGTAAAGTTCATTATTTTCTCTGAATTCAAAATGAAATTAAGCATCAAATTAAAAATAATATCGATCTTTTTTAGCTGTTGAACATCTTGTACGTGAAGATTATAAAATCGAAGCAATGGATCGTATCGAAGCTTATTTGGATACACTTCTTATGAGAATGCAATTAATAAAAGATCGTCCGTATGTTGAATTTTTTACAATATAAAATAATCAAGCTTCCTATGTTTCAATTTTGTATAAAAGTCAATTTTTTCCTTTAATTTAAATGGTTTTCTTGAGTGTGAAATTCGTTGGTTAAGTAGACATCTATGATAAATATATCTGTTGGTTGCTATATTCTAATGCATCATTAATTGACTAGTAGAAATGATGAATAGATTATTTTATAACTATGAGAAAAGAATAATGAATACTTTCATATCTGTCAAGTTACTGAATTCAAAAGAGAAAGTTTGTTGAAATCTCTATTGAATGTCACAGTAAAATATTCTTTGTTTCTAAGTAGATTGTCATATAATACATGTCAATATTGAAATATTTGTTTAAAAATCGAAACCAAAGGGGAATTCATCGTTTGAAGTATTTCATAAGCATAGAAAGCTAATGCGTAATTTATAAGTAGTTCATGAATGATTTCTCATTGATCTATTTCTTTAGAAAAAATGGAGCTGTTGATCCAGCGATTGAACAACCATTAGCAAATGTTCTATGGGCTGCACCATATCTTGCACAAGATATTCCCGAGCTTGCTCAAATAACAATGATGTTTAAAAAACATTTTGGACCTGAGTAAGAATTTTTATTATTGTTCGTCGTTCAATAGATCAAAAATGATTCATTTAGATATGTAACAATGTGCGAACAAAATAAACTCGGTATGGTTGATGTTGATCTTCTACGTTGTTTGAGTTGTGATCTTATTCCAAAATTACTTATTGAAAAATATCTCGTTGAAATAACTCGAAGTCAAAATGTACCGTTCGAGCCTGATCAAACTATAATGGCTCAGGATGAATTTTGGTCTATTGGACAAAAATATGTTCAACAAGCGAACGTCAACGATATCAAACAGCCACCACCAATTGTCAACGATGAAAAACGACCACCACCACCACCATCAAATTTTGGAGGAGCTTCATCAAGTGGTGGTAATGGTGGCGGCGGCAGCGGTGGTCAATTACAATTTCCATCTGTTCCAGCCACTCAACCAAGTGCACCAGCAGTAAGTTTTCAATAATTAAAATATTACTGCATAGATCCATAGATGAAATATCAAGACAAAGATGAAACTTAATTTCTCTATTATTTGACAGATTGAAAGACCACCTCAGGCCTTTTTTAGAGTAAGTTATGCTCGGTTTTCTTAATTGGCATGCTCGTTTAATAAATTGATCTCTCCTATGACGATCAGATATGTAATTCCTTTTCTTTTTCTTTCTATGAATTTCTTCAGCCTCAACCTCAATATCCCAATATTAATTTTGGACCATCGATTCCACCACCACCACCGCCATCGTCGGCATCAGCAGCTGGACCTCCTCTAGGCTTTAATGTCGATTTCAATGTTAAACCACCATTTGTTGATCCATTTCCACAAGTTCCAAGTTCAAATGATCGTTCAAGTCCACCTGGTGCTCATGGAGGTTCGGATGATCCTGGCTTTGATGATTTAGCTCGTCGCTTTGAAGAATTAAAAAATAGAAAATAATACATTCATGATGATTATGTACAGAATATTACTATGTGTCTATTCATTGTATTTACACATGAATTAAACTGTATTCGCTTGTTTATTATTTTTTTCTTTCGTTATTTGTTCCATTAATTTTACTGTAGCTCCTTTATTTATATTTATACGTATCATTTTCTTTCTTTTTCATCGGTGATGTTTGAATGTATAAATTAAGAACTGAAACAAAATGATTTTCAATATACATAACAAAATATCAAAAGAAAAACAAAACTTCATAATTATTATAATCACAAATAAATATATACTCTCATCCATTGTGATTTTATTTTCAAAGTACTTCTATTGAATATTTTTACCGTCAAGCATTCGTCCGTGTTGTAAGATGATAATAGGTCATTGGTATAAGTTGCATCATGTTTGTGCTTCCCTTACAAATATCAAAATAGCCGATATGTGACAAAGTGAAATTTTTATATAACTCGAAAACTATCGTTTTTACCGTTGAACGACATTACTATGTTGATTTTTGGGTCTCATATGAAGATTTGACTAGAGATTTCAACTGAAGCGATACGGACATGCTACACAAAGTAATTTGAGATCGAGTATATAGAAGCTATCAGCTGACACTGATGCATTGAAAATTTGTAGTAAAAAAAACTTTTCATTGTTTTATGTGCAACTGCATACATATTCTAGAGGATCGTAATAGTTTCTAGAAATATTTTCCGATGGTGATCATTGCTAAGATATCTATGCGGTGAAATTATTTCGTACGAACGTTAAATGTAAAGCAGTCTGCTTTTATTTTGATGAAGATTTTTGTTGATGTTTAGTTTCAATTCTTTAATTTCTTGTATCATTGTTTAAAAAGAGTGCTGAAGTAAATAAAGGATAAAAATTTTCACCGACCGTGACAGAGGAATTCACTGTCCTTCATAGATCGTCATAAACAAAGTACAGAATCCTGCGAAAAATTGTTTATAAATAACATCCAATTAGAATGTATTTTGAGTATTTCCTTGCTTCAGTTCAATACAATAAAGTAAGCAATGTTGAATAAGTATGCCTCAATATTGATAAGAAGACCAGTTTTTTTTGAATAAGCAACTACATGGTGTTTCGTATTTTAATCACGCATGAATTGCGCTAACAAATTTTTCATTGGAGGTCACAAACATTATAACTAATGCTATTCTACATTACACTAAAACAATATAACTTTTATATACATATAAAGTGATGTCATATTGCAACTCTGTGTAGTAGGATAAGAATTTCACTCAATACATGTCTTTGTTATGTCTACCATCAGAAAATACTCGTGGAAGAAGGTATGTTGTTGTACATATTCGTGAAAAAAAATGTTTTGGCTACAAATTTTGATTCCATCGATCTCAGTCAATAATTGTTTCATACTTGACATCAGATTAGTGAATGAAGCAAATTCACATAGCTTCAGTAGAAAGCTTAGGTCCTCACATGGGATTTCCCCCTTCTAGAATCAACAATAAGAAAAAGAGCTAATTGAATGATGTCACAGTAGATTTCTTCCTTTGTTTATTTCGTACTTATTCTTTATCCTCAAAGTTCATATGCGCATATGTTTCAACTCATGGATGAACAATAGCAAAGAGAAGAAGTGTGCAAAGTCATTGATAATCTGTGGCAATTAATAAATAAATTGATTCAATCGTTAGCAGATCCAAAAATATGCAAAAGTGAATCCGAATAGAGAATTAAAATTGAAACTGTTGTCCGAGAGTCATTAGAATAAAAATCTTATGTTTAATAGAATATTTTTCGAATTCACATCTAAAAATTCGAAAAGAGATATTTCCTTTTCGTATGTAAAAGATTTTAAACGGGATGCGTTTTTTTCCGAAATATAGTCTTCAAGCTACTTGATCAAGTCTTACATTTTGTTTTTAAATAATAAGTCATTAAGAATTTCACAAGAGAAACATCGTCATACTTCATTTTTACAGAAATAAAACAGTTGTTTGTTTCGTCGCTTGATTTTTATAGTTAAAACTGTTGAGACAAAAGATTAGAGAACGTACGCTGAATAGCTCAATATATTGAGACCATTGGAAGTGTCTATGTTTCCTCATGTAAATCAATTACTTCTTTGTTTCAAACTTAACAATACTGTTAAATTTTGAATTCGTTTCTTAAAAGAATTTTCAATAGTCAATTAAAAACGAAGAATTAAAATCAATCAGCTATATTCGACTTCAGTTTTATAATACAAGTGGTCAACTAGCAGAAATTTGGTGCAGAATTAGGAAGAAAAACTACACGAAGTTTGAGCAAACGTGGAAGTACGATTAATTTTACTTCTATACTAGAATAGATTAGAACATATCCTCATTAAATACTTAGCTACGAATACTTTTCTATAAGAACATTGAAAATGATACTTAGAGAATCATTCATTTTTGAACAAACGGATGCTTGTTTTCAAATAGGATCGCTATTACTAATCATCTTCATTCAGATGGATGTGTTAGAAAATAGTATATATTTATATTAATTCTCATTTCTGATTAGAAAACAACTGTACATATTGGGTGTCCCCTAAATATCATTATGAAATAAAAAAATCGATATCTCTATATTGGTTCAATTTATTGGGCTTTACATTAACGAACGACGCTTCAACAAGTCTTTTGTGAAGCATGATCTTCAAGGAGTGTTTAAGGTAGAAATTTTGCAACTACGAATGCCCCCCCCCCCGACAGTAAGAGGCAGGCGACGTCGGGATCACACGTCATTGCAAGCAGCTTTATCCAAGACAAACTGAAAGGAATATTCAAATAGTGATGGTTAAAATTTGCTTCCTTCTGTATTAATCAGCTATTGATATTCTAGTTAGTTAATTTCCGTGTACAGGCTATGAGAGTATGGATAGAAGCTACCCGCGCAATCAGGAGGTGAGTTGGACTGGGCTAGGATGGTCTGAGCCTACCCTATTCAGAACTCTTGGTTATGTCACTAATAGAGATGAGCAGCTATGTCGTACCTCGATAGACACCAGCGGACGTCGTCGTAGACTGTGATGGATCTTTTCTTTTTGCCGTCAAAGACTACATAACGCTATAATATCGGTGAAATCTATGAGCTGCTTTCGTTTGTCACTTAAAAGTGATGAATTAAAGTTAAATAAAACAAAAAAATCCCGAAATAGATAGAATAATAATTTTAGAGATCAGTATAATCGGTACATCGTGTTCCACATTTTAATCCCGAAGGAATGGTGCTAACAACTTTTTTATAAGACAACTATGGTTAGAAACTTCTTTGAGATATGACTTTTCAATAAAATACAAACATGCGAGTTTTTGAATTTTGATTAAAAGTCATTTCTGCTCAATTGAATACGTGGAAAAGATTCTAAGAACATTAGCAAGAGACATAATCTTGAACATAAATTATTAATGAATTTTTCCGTGAAAGTTTTAAAATAGCAGTCTTCGCAGAAAGTGGGTATGTCGAAGAATCAATATCTCGAGCAGTAAAGCTGAAATTTGCAGAAGCAATTGATATACTTTTGTTTAGATCATAGTGGAATTTTCAAGCACCTATCTCTCTCTATTCACGAAATAGAAAGCATCGAATTCGAATAAAATCGTGGATTGAATGATTAGTGATCGTTAAAATATTTAACACTGAACTCTTCGAACTGAAACTTATACGACTGATTCAAGTTAGCGATATGTTTGCGTAAAACGAAATTTAGCTTGATTGGACAAGATTTTCTTGAAATATCAAGTCCTTAATATACTCACTTTCTGAAAAGACTGATAATTTAGGATCTTCAGAGAAAAATTGATTAAATTTCTATGAAGGAACGCAAAATTTGAAAATACATATCTCGAACGAGTCTCTAATCACACTTATCTTATGAACAAAAATCTCTAAAATATCCTCTATTAATGAGGCGCCTCGTACATTGAACTCATTTTTCGTATCGTAAAAATACATTTATGAGACATCCTATGTATGATGTAATGCAAGGTGCACTGTTATGCTTCGCAGGTCGACAAAGAATCCATTATGATTTAATTTTTACAAATTAAAATTATATCATTTAATATCTATTCTACTTGAAAAAGGCTTCTATTCAATTAGTGAGTTTGGTATTCAATAATCTAGATTATCCAAGAACTTCGTCGTCGCTATGTTCATCTGATTATTGTAAACTTATATTTTCTGGAGAAAAAGGATTATATACGTGTAAACGTGTAAAGAACAACATAACACAATCTTAGTTTTGAAATTAAATTCCAAATCTATGCTAAACTATTCACATTGAAACTTGCACATTCAAAGAGAAGACTTTTACTAACATTGAAGTTTTCGAATTTGACGATCTTCATAATAGAAAAGGTTTTAATAAGTGATGGTCAATCAAATTAGTCAATTTTCTTTTCATATGATGAAAAAAATCATTCTACGATAAACAATAGTTATGCGACATCTAAATTGTCCACTTTGTCTATTTCAACTCTTCAAAGTTGTTACTCTGGGCACTCCTTAAGAATTCAATCACACAGATATTTTTCATTGATTCTTCCCACTAAAAGAAACACTTATTTCTGTTTTGATGAAATGCCTACAGCAGTGTTGTAGTTTCATGACTTAAAATGAAAACCATAATAGAATCTATCAAGTTCAATATTTTAATAAAGTTTTTAATATGTTTACATTTGTTATTTTTGTCTGTTCATGAAAATAATTCATAGACTGCAATAGATTCAAAGCGTGTCAAAACCACTCATAATCAGTGTAGAAAAACGTGTAAGCTACATCTATGATTATAAAATACAATCGAGAGAGCTACGGAAAGTTCTGTTTCTTGAATCCATAAATTTTCAGATGCTCTCTATATGACAAGTTTCCTTTGTTCAAACTTTCAAAACATCTTGGTTTTTTCATTATAATTGAATAAAGTTCATCGGCTTGCAAATAGAACTGCTCGAATAGGATTCGAGCTCGACTCAGCTTCTACTAACATATGAAAAAAAAATGTTTGTCTCATGAATAATATTTAGATTATTAAGGAGAAAATAACCGTAAATCTCTAATATACGTTTAGTCTTGTTCATGCACAACTTGAACATCTCTATAATCAATAGTTATGAACGATGAGAATTCCAATAAAGATAAAGTTAGTAATAGACAATTAGTTAAAATTGTAATTTTGATTACAATATTTGTTAATAGAAAGCGAATGTATTTAGTAATGTCAGAAAGTTAGAATACAACAAATGTGAAATCTTAGTAGAATTGATGTTGTAGCATGATGAAATGAAAATCGAGTGCCCTGGCAAATAATCACAGAGTATAAGTTACACTAGGTAATCAAAATAATAACATACATAATAAAGAATTTGTATATATAATATAAAAAACCAGTTAAAAAAATAATAAGAATAGATTTAGAGATGAATTAATCATCACTTCTTCTGAAACAACAATCAGTAGTTAGTTATAAAGATTAGAGCTTAAGCAAATAAAGTCTAATTATCAGAGTAATTGATAAAAGAAATCAAAAGAATATAGATGAGGATATCTAGCTTTATGAATACTGTGATCTATCATTTTTTCAACATTTTTTCATAGTCTTATAAAACTATTATGACCAGTGCAATATTATTTATTTCAAATAGTAAACGTAAGCCATTCGCAGTTCATGACAATTACTTTGATTATACTAGTAACAAAAAGGCTACAGTTAAATTTAAAATTGCATTATAACTAAAATTCATGATGAAGAAATCGCTCGACAACAACTGTCACAAACAAGCAGGTGCCATTCCTGTTCATATAAAATAATTAAAGATATAGTTTTCGACAGTGCTCAGGCACACCTTGAAAACATACATTGATAGGAAAGCTTTTTAACATTTAATAGACTGTAGCGGTGGCAGAGCTAGGGATCTCAAAGGTCCGATGTTGCGACTGAGCATCTCCTCCCTCCCCAGTCGCTAGTCAGAAATCCTGTTTTCGTTACTGAATTCTATTCAATATTTTTATCTAATCAGAAAAATCTCACATAATTTTCTCATGTTTGTCGACTATCAAAAATCTATGCGATATCCTCAAGTCATAGATTTAATGTCATTAAGCAAGTAAATAGGTAGTAGAATAGTTTATCCTATTGTCTTTTTCACCTATCACATTTTAGTGATCGACTTGATCATGTCAATCAAATGAAGTTTATCGATATAATCTTTTTTGAATAAAGTACATATATTTATATATAAGAGATAGAAGATCGATGATTTCAACTGATCGAGAATGTTCACAAGCAAAAATAGATATTTGCCTTCGATCTCTATTCTCAGACATGAGTCTGTCATAAGAAACAAGATCAGTTTATCAGACGATGTTTACATTTTACATACTTTCGTAAACATTGTAATCATCATCGATCAATGTCTTTTTGATAGATGGAAATATCATAGAGAGTTCATTTTCTTTTCTTTTATTCCTATTAATTACATGATTATAAAACCAGTCGATGAGAATACTTTATGATATATGTATATATATATATATATTTATTAATAATAATGATAAGAAAACAAAAACTATTCAACAACGAATAGAGAAGAGTTAATTTGAATTGTTTGTTTTATGACTCCACCTCCTATTGTGATGAGTGACTCTTGTTTTATCAAGTGAGCGCATCTTTTATTCGATAGTGTATTCATTTGCACACGACGATGATAAACATCCGTCCTCATATTTCACGCTCAGTTCAATTACATGTGTGATGAATATGAATGATGTTTCTAATTACTCCCTTACTGTGTCTCATCTCACGCACGAATGGTTTATCAACAATAGTATGATTTTTTTCTCTCGTCAAACAACGACTGTTCGTTCGTTTTTAATGAATCATGATTGGACACAGAAAAAGAAAACATGAAAACTCATACCGATGAAATTGATATCATAGATTTATGATCAAAAGGTAGACGAGTGCGATCTAGAAATTTTTGACAAAACGAAAGATTGTACTTTGTTTGTTTGTTTTTAGGTAAATTCGAGAATTCGATAAAAACTAGAATTAATAGAATGTTCTTCATCTGAAATTATTAAACTGTATTAATGAATAATGATATGAAGGAAATTATATATACATAGACATACTATAGTTTTTATACAAGACACTGTTCAGTAAACGCGTCCGATTGAAAACTCATATTTTTCAATTTCTTCTCTCATGATTTGCATCGCGTGTAAAAATGAAATCATCACATAAATACACGTCGTAAGCATTTTGCTTTATGTATCGAAAGAATTTTCCGATTTAAAAAAAGAAAAACTACACGTTTGTGCGGCCCTAATTCTTTTTTTTTTGCAATGCATAACGCATATCTAGCTAGTAGAATTTCGAAAATTAGAACAAATGTTCCCGTGCGTAGTATTTTGTTGTTCAATAATGCTTAATTTATTTTCAAAAGTAATTATATTTATTGATTTGACGTAATCTTTCCTGTTTACCAACTTTCTAAAACATGAGAAATGAGTAGAGTAATAATCAAAAGAACTGTTACTCATTTTTGAACGTCTTTCATGTATAATGTCCGATGAAATATAACAAACTAATCATCATCGTATATATCAGACTGAAACTTTTCTGCAAAGTTTACATGTCCTATACTTACATGAAAGAATCTAAATTCGTTGATTCACAATCATCTTCGATTTTCTTTTTCCAAGGATACAATCAATGATCAATCGAACATGGCGTTAGCAACTACTGTGTATTGAATAGTTATTTTGTTTTTGATAACTATAGAAAAACATCATCATTCAGTCAGCAGGGAGTATGTTTTTTCGTCTGTGATTATCGATGTACAAATATCGCTATTCTATTGGTACAATATAATCATGTTATTTGATTGGTTTCATCAAGCGAAAAAGAAAAAGAACATAAGCGAAAAAAGAATGGGGTTGATGAATAAGGTAAATGTCTTTTTCTTCTATTTCACATCAATCATGATTGAATAAATCGGATCACATAAGTACAAAAAAATGTTGTGCCCATCAAATAAATTCGCTGTTCAACTTAATCAATATAATATTGAAAAAGTTTTACCAAGAAAAAATGCAATCTATAAAACTGTACGAGAAGTCTCAAAAGTTGTTACGGAAATATTACATGAAGTTGAAGCACAAGAACCAAGATTTATATCATCATTAAACGAAATTAATGGCCGATACGAAGGTCTTACAGTTAAGTCACAAACTGAATTCGAAGTAAGTATTTTGTTTTGTAATTAAATAACAAAACTATAAAAATTCTTTAGAACATCAAGAAATACAAATAATGAATAACAGAGTTCCTGAAAATTCGACAGCATTCAATGAAAACCAATTCCTAGAATTTGTATGACTAATAGCGGAGTCAAAATTCTGAGGTCGGAGGAGGGAGAGGGGGGGGGGGCGGCTCAGCCTTTGGTAGACTGAGAAAACAGGATGATGGAGTTAGACGAGTTATATTTAATTTTCTTTGAAATAAATACAGAAGTAACGTTTCGCCTGTAGCCTCGACGATTGATTTCGTTCAATCTCTTCAGCAGTACTTTCCCATTGCATGGATGGATCCTTTCCGAAATTTGAATAAGTAGATTTGCAACAATTGGCCTTGGGAATCATTCAATCTCTTTATTGTTTCTTTGTTTCAATCTTAAGGTCGTTCTGTATTTAAATCAAATGGGTGTGTTTAATTTTGTCGATGATGGTACAATACCTGGCTGTGCCGTTCTGAAACTATCCGATGGACGTAAACGATCAATGTCACTGTGGGTAGAATTTATAACTGCCAGTGGTTATTTATCAGCACGTAAAATTCGTTCCCGTTTTCAAGCGCTTGTTGCACAAGCATGTGAAAAGTGTCCATGCCGAAGTTACATACAACTATTAACTGATACAACGGAAGTACGACTTCGTATACGTGATAAATTTATTGTACATATTGTACCAGCATTTCGTTGTGCTGGTTTATGGCCACGTTCAGCATCACATTGGCCATATTCATCAACACAATTCTCTATTTGGCCAAGTCCAAATCAAATAAATGATGTTAAAAATGAAGGTTTCAATATATTATCAAAAGAATCTATTTATATGAAAGATAAACAAGCTAGTTCCGAAGGTGATGCATGGGTTATGTCATTTACAGAAGCTGAAAGTTGTCTGTTACAAAATGGTACAAGACGTAAATGTCTTTCTATATTAAAAACATTACGTGATCGTAATTTTGATTCGATACCAATAACAAATTATGTATTGAAATCTTTAGTTTTACAAGAATGTGAAAAACATCCAAATGAACATGATTGGTGTGATGAACAAAGATTAGGTGATCGTCTTAATGGAATATTGTTACAATTAATATCATGTTTACAATGTCGAAGGTGTCCACATTATTTTTTGCCTAATGTCGATTTATTTAAAGGTAAATCTATTCAATCGTTGGATAATGCAGCTAAACAATGTTGGGAACTAACTCGTGAAATGCTTATCAATAGTCATTGTCTTGATAAGTTATAATTAAGATCGAATAAAACAATTCTTCATTGCACTGTTTTTTTTTCTTGATTCTTCTCTTGTTAACAATCATATTTCATTGAAGATCAAGAATTTTTAGTAAATAAATTAAATTTTGAAAAATGAAAAAGAATTCCATATGCCATAAATTAATTTTCATTGTTGTATTTTGTCTATGAGTAGTATCTTTGGAATATTGTCGTGTATGCTGATGATCTTCGCCTGCTATTTCCTGCGTCACATGAATATTATTTTATACACAAGATCAAGAGAAGAAAAATGAATATTGATACTGACAATATGTCATGTTGAATTTAGAAATTATTTATCAAATAGTGCGGTACAGTAATAATTATACAAATTTGTATGTTCTTATACTAGAACTGATTTAATTATTTGAAAGAGAACAATAAAATTCTTTATGTTATGTATACATGTATATATTCATTATTTTTGAAAAACGAATGAACAAAACATATATGAGTATCCGTGGCAACATATTAGATAATAAATAACTTTTAAAGTTCGTGTTTATTGCTATATTTTAACCTGATCTTCTTTCCCAGCATAGGAATTCATGCATTATTGAGCTTGAAAATTTAAATTCATACAATCATCTTTTGTTTCTTTCCGTATCAAATCAACAGAAAAGTAGCTAATCTATGCATGATGGACGACAGAAAAAGTCAATTGATGCATTTGACACACCCTCATCACTAGCATCTTTGCCAACGTTTCTTCTTCACTAAAGAGTGTTAAACATACTACTGAGATTTAGATTGGATTTCTGACGAATGATGTTCCAAAAAATGCAAACCAAACACAAGCATATGGCAGTTATTAACAATAACTATATTATGTATGACATCTTTTTTTTTGCTAGAACCAAAATCCCGCAAACAGACGTTAATTAACTAATTCCAGGATCACGATCCATTGAATTCATATAGCTTCAATGTATACACTTTGGAAACTGCATCGGTTTATCAGAATCGACACGAATGAGGCTTCTCATTTATTTAGTAGCTCAATCTTGTGAATATGGAATCTAATTCGAGTAATCCATTTTTGCATTTTGTAATATGATTCCATTCAGTTGAAACAAGAGAAATTTAAAAAGACAAAGTTGACTTAGATACTTTGCCGTACTACATAATAGCAAATAATTTAAGTTATCCACTCAAAATATCAGATAAATCACAGTTTGGACAATGCTTTTCTGGTGGAAGTTGTGTAACATCAAAAATCAAAATCTCGAAAATGTTTCATATGGAATGAAACTTCAAAAAATTTTCAATTAAACATTTCTGTGGTAGACATATAAAAACGAAATTAACTGTTGTTTTACATCTCTTGGAATCCAGGAAGATAGTTCTTGTAAAGATTCTTGAGTGCCAATTTTTACGCTACGGAACCGAGTTGAAAGTGTTTTATGACTATCTTGCACGAGGCACACTTCTAAATGTGAATGTGATTACTGTTTAATTATGAAAATAGGTGTTTGAACGTGACTGTCGGTGTGCATGGAAGTCAATAGAAGGTTCCCAGGCATACACAAACTAGTACGATAAAGCATAGCTCAGAGCTGGGCAAAATACTCGAAGTACTCGTACTCGAATAAGTTCATACTTGCCCAGCTCTGGCATAGCTTATATGGATCACGTATATTTTTATATTAGTAGTGATTCAAGATTTTTCTCCGGTTTCACTCATCGTGATTTTTCTTTTTGACATTTTGACTAGAGTATTGCACGAGTACAACTTCTTTTAACTGTACCCGCCTTCTATTCGTTATGGTGATTGAAGATATAAGTTCCTATTTTATTTAGCTTGATTAAATAAGAATGAAATAGCAATCTTTTTATGATTATCAAAAACAGTGTCGAAGAAATACAAGTGCATATAACGAATCAGGACTTAATAGTTGTCTGCGAGTTTCTACCATTTGCCCAGTCTCGATAAATATTCTTTCACGATTTGTTGAACTAACCCCCCCCCCCCCTCCCCCATGGAATAAAAGGCTACCAACAAGAAAAATTTCACAATATGTAATAGAGGGTCACAGGATCTCCAGATGCTTTTTTCAAAGTCCATTGGATTTTCAGGTTTCAGCTCTAAAACATCTGCTTTTTTAGTAAAAAAAACTGTTTTCTTTTGTAAAAAATATCAAGTTTTTGTGAAAAAATTAATTTTTTCCAAGTAAAAAAGTGGTTTTCTAGTATTTGGCAGCTAAAAGTGTCTGTTTTAATGCGAGAAAAAGTTTTAAAAACGCTTAACTTTCTCGGTACATCGTAGCAAAAATATAGTCCGCAATAGTAGGGAGTCATCGGAGGAGGAATGTATATTTTCATAATAGAAGGTCACAGAGACCGAAAACGAATCCAATTGAGATTTTGAAAAAGTAGGTCGGATCGAATTGAATCGAATCCGAAGCGTCAATTCGGTTCCACTTCCGAATCGCAGCACTGAAAGTCATTTTCAAATATTTTTCGTGTTATGTGTTGTTGCAACACCTTACAGCAATACTACCACCGAATGGCAGTTCATCGCTGCTAAACAAATTATCATGGAAAAAAGTTCGAATTTTGACCTCTCGATAGTGAAAAACAATCTCTTTATTAGCTCACTCGAAAGTAACAGTGGTTGATATTTCTATTTCTACTATATTTCGTCTTTATTTCATCGCAATTTTTTTCTGTATAGTCCTAGTATTGTTCAGCTGCCTACACGTGCGCTTGCACTTTCTTACTGATAGAATCAATGATTGAAAGCTGAGATTTTATTGATTTTGACACGTCACATGTATACTAAAACTCTCAGACCAATTCTGTGGAACCTAAATTCAAGACAACAGCTCCCACAGTGACAAGTATTTTCGAAAACTTTAAGAAGATCATTGGGATCCTACGAAATTCAAAGCAAGCTGCAAAAACCTAAAGGATCTCAGTTCTAGTTGCAAATCATGTCAAAAAGTAACCCATAGATAAAAATATCCCTGGTATGGATACTAAAACCTATGCAATAACCGGAAGATCTCAGCATTCTAAGAAAATTGAACGAAGTGCAGATACGAGTGGAATAGAAGTTCAGTTTGGAAAATAGACAAGATAGCTCTTTCCCTTGATTAGAATCTTTAGATGCACCCATGCTCAATCTCTTTTTTGTTATGAAATTACTTTTTCTTGTGGAATCTGTTTTTATATTATGATTATTCTGTACGAAATACACTTAAAAGCAAAAGAAAAGAATACAGTCCCTCGAGACAGATGAAGCTAACTTAGTATGGTTGCATAACCACTCTATGAGCAATGATGCGATTTCTTGTTGTGTATGAGTCGAATGGTGTCCAATAGAATCGAATCGAATTGAGATTTTTCTGTTCGTTTCGGTCTCTAGAAGTGCATGGGCTTATAATCTAGAAAGGATTTTAACAGGAATAGATAATAAAGCCATAGCCCTACACGATAACGTTTTTATAAATAAGAGAATCATTTTGCTACCACTGTAATATATCAGTATCTTTGGAAAAAATGAATTTCTTTTACAGATAATCTGTTATTTTATCAAATAAATCAGAATCTTCATCGTCTGATGCATCATTATCTTTTCCACCAAATGATCTTAATAGGTCATTAACAGTCAGTTAATTATCTTTATTCATTAAATACCTACCCGTACCCGACCTTCGGGTGGCAGTACTCTAATCCTTTTTACACATCTGACTAACTAGTGTCGAAAAAGTAATATGGAATATCTTCTTTCTCCATCGAATTGAATTCTTATGACAATAAATTTTCAAAACTCAAAAAGAAGAACTCTGAAAATTAGGTGTCTGTTAGAATATGTAGTACCAAAGTGAATCCTTGATTTTACACTTTCTGTATTTTTTGTATTTATATAAAAAAGTTGAAGAAGATAGGTGAGTTCGATATCGCAGGCTCACATGCGCTGCACTGTCAAATTTTTGTTTGAAAAGCTATCAAGTTTTGTAAGCCTCTAGATAAAAACGTTTTATGAAAAAGCTTGGTATTGATATGAATCGGTCAAGCGATGTCGTTTTAGAAAGTTAAAGAACATTACGGCAGATATCTTATTCATTTAACAGAAATATTAGGTAAGCTTATGATTAAGAAATAAGAGTTTCTACTTTTGACTAAGTACATTACTTAGGTCTAGTGAACATTATTCAATCGTGCATGCAATGCTAATTCTATATTAGCAAAGTTTCAATAGCTTGATATCATTTTATACCGAGAGGACATTAGATCTCATACAAAAAATTCTATTACTAAACAATATTTAGTTTTTTTCTGATTAATTCTTACACAGTTGTTTGTCATAAACGATGCTGTGTATGTACTTAGTTTATTTCACGAAAGGAAACACTCATCTTCGTTGATAGAGAGAAATGAAAAACTATAGATACATCAAAGAAGCTATAGTTTGTATTTTGTGGAACTCACAAATGTTTCCGAAGAAAATAGTGAGTGGAAGTTAAAGAGTGAGATTTTTTATGCTCCCTACCCCCTCCACTACAGACATAGTCCCTGAGTCCACACACTCCCATGGGTTCTTAGACAGCCCCCCCCCCCTGGGAAATTCCAGACGCCTCTCCCATAGAGGGGTACCAACGTCCGCCCCCCCCTCCCCACCGTCTCATTACAGACCCTAGAAACAACTGTATGAATCCATTACAGAAATAGCAACCAACATTCTATTATCGTCATATATCTCAACATTATTTGCCGCTTCTTCTAATGTTTTTAATAAAAAAATATACTAAATTAAGAAAAATGAACAATGAAAAATGGAAACTAACGAGTAGATAGCAACAATGAACATGAAAAATAAGGCGTCTATCAGAGAAGGACGATGCAAAAAGATGTGCCATATTAGATTTCTGTTAGCACACGAAGCTATAGATATGTGAGTTCCACATTTTAGCCCCAACGAGGCTGCGCTAACAAGCTTTTTAGTTCTTTGTAGCAACCGACTACGATTTTGTGTCTTCAGCACTAAGTAGTAGTCAAATGTGCGTACATAGTTGAACAGAATTTTCTTCAGATAAGCAGTTAAAAATTTTTACGAATTAAGAAACTTTTCGAATAATATTGACGACGTTGCAAATTAACTTCTATTGATAATAATTAAAGACGCATTTATCCATTGACTGAGCGTCATATCACCATAATGATAGTATTTCTATGGATTAAATTTCAATACCAATTCTTCATGTTCAGCCACAGATTTATTCTTGTTTTTATACTAAAGATAGCCTCACATAAAACAACTACTTAAAAAATTTCATAGAGCTGTAATTTAATATATTCACTGTTATGAAAATTCAGCGACTTTTACTATTAGAATTCGTCGAATGAATCCATAGCAAAATCGAAGGCGAATGTTGTACCTCCTTCAAATGAAATTTCTGTTTAGATAGGAAAACATAGAAAGTCAAAATGCTGACAAGCGAGAAGTATCGAAAGTACCAAGCAGAACTGAACAAGTACGATTTTCTTCTAGTACGAATTCTTCGAGTATTTTGCTCAGCTCTGGGACAAAATGTCGAGAAATATTCAGTCGTTACTAACATAAAAATATAATTCACGCAAATGGTGCACTGACAGTTGAGCCTTCATTGATGTAAAAAGCAAGACACGAAATCAACGGTTGTTCATGTACGTAGATGCAGTATGAAAATGCGTGTAAACCTGCCACGTCTCATAATTCCTTGATAGCGCAGTTCATGAATTCAAAATATCTATGCTGATAACTAACTTAGAATTGGTCGACTATTTCAAGGATAATTTTTTCAACGTTCATTTCGTACCAATCGACGCTGTGCTCCTCACGTTTCAGTTATGATTTGGAATTGTTTTTCGAGGTTGAAGCATCAACATCTCGAACGAGCAACTCATCAGAAAGCTGGCACTCGGCTATTCAAGTAGTATGATTCCTGATCTCTTTTCACGATGAAATTGCACAGAGATTTTGCTTAGTATTCAGGACGAGAAAACCCATCAATCTATGAATAGATCAAGGGCTTGAAAATCGAACAGCACACCAATTCGATAATTATTGAACAGTTACAGGCTAGGATTGCTAAATTAAAAAATCGAACCGTTCCATGAACCACTACTAGTTTTATCTTTTCATTTGATACCAAGAGAATTGTATTTTAAAAGAGCAAGAGCTCTGTTTAATTTTTGATATGAATGCTGTCTCAACTAAATAAAGTGATTTTCTTGTTCTTTAAATCACGCTCAACTATCGCGCCACCCATTCATATAGCAACCTATTCGTTCCCATACGAGTTCGTGTGTGAGTGGAGATCTTGTATTGACTTTCATACACACCGAAGGGCCACATACAAACACCATTACTCACAGTCTAACGGTGGACGTGTTGACATTTAAAAGTGTGACTCATGTCAGATAATCTCAAAACATTTTCAACTCGATCCCATCATTTAAAAATCGACACTCAGAAATATTTACAAGAATTATATTCCTTGATTGCAAGGAATGTAAAAAATAGATAATTTCATTTTTGTATGTCTATCTCACAATTTTGTCAGTGTATTTGATATAGAGAAAAGTAAAATTTGTCATATGTCTCTTTTATTTTTAAACTAAAAAAGGCAATGGAAAAAAGTAAGATTTTTCTATTTAACAGAATAAACTGACAGAAACGTGATATTGAAATTTTTTTAAAGTTTCATTCTATATGGAACATTTTCGAGATTTTGATTCTCCATGTTACGATACTAAATGAACATCTCTTAGGGCTACTGTAAATTCTGATACAATCTTGATCATCATGCATTCATGAATTATTTCTTCTTCGAGAAGGACTCGTTATTGGACTGACGGAAGAACTTTAAATTATTAGTATCAAATATTTCTTTTGTATAAAAATTGCATACGAAACGATTTTGAATTATGTCGGCTTTCAATGGCAAGTGTCAACTGGTTATCGTTATGTGAAAAATAAGCCAACGTCAAACTAACAGAATTATCCAATAGCTGCATGATACGCTGGTTGGTTTGAATATTCTGATTTCTTCTTGTACCAAAAATTGTATCGTTTGCAATCATGTGATGTCGAGTCGTGTTCAATCAAAAACAAACGAAAATGTATTCTTGGATAAAGAAAAAGAAATGAAAGAAAAGCAACATAAAACTCAAATAGAGAAACAAAATGCGGCTAGATACACCTATATATATATATATATATTTAATATATATATTGAAGTTCAAATCAACCGATGGATACAGTTACATTGATAGCTAAATTGCCATTTTCACTAAATAGCAATGCTGTTGCTCCATCAAATACAAGACAATCACTTAGAAGTATAGCTTGTTGAATACCGTCATGTATAGATTTCGGTGTACTTTCCCATGTTAGTCGTCGTTTACTACCATTTAATTCTAAACGATAGACAAATTTTTCTGCTTGTTGTCGACTACCAATCAATTGAACAATGGCAAAAAATTGTTGCTCTTGTTTTTCTAATACAAGCATAAAATGATGGCCAAAACATGATTGCATCATAACCTAAACAATGTAATATGATTTTCTATTTGATAGACGGTAGTTTGCAAAAATAAGATTGCACACGCAACTTCTCTGACAGGCAACATTCTTTTTCTTATGGTTGAAGCATATTTTGATAGCCAACAAAGAACACTATCCAATGATTATTTTTTCCATACATCTCCGCAAGAGATATACAGAACAGTATTATAAAATTTTCATGATGAGCGCCAGTTTTAAGTAACTTCTTTAATTTTCCAATGAACTATCAGGGTGGTCGATTTTTGTCGCAAAGGTAAATTTTTCAAGTCTTCTTATCGACGTTCTTTTTTTGTTTTCTACATTTTATGTGTGACGTGACATTAATCTCTGCTTGTGTCACCGAATAATATAGGTCTATGTCGTACGTGTAATCTTTTTGTGACTTAAAATTTTTAGAATTCTGTTCTGTATTTTTCCTGTGAAGAGGAATAGAAAGATTATTAAATGATATGCCTGTACTGTTCTTCATGAGCTATCAAACTGTACTAAAACTGACAAAAAAGAATGCTGTCTGAAGGAGTGATAGTGAAAATGACGCATCCAAGCAATTTTTGTAAACCAATGTATATAAAAATGTGACTCAAACATACCCAATCGACGGCTCCTGGTAAGGTAATATCCGTTGCTAAAAATACAATATCTTCACCTTGTAGTGTTGTTATTGATTTATGTGCAAGCCATAGATGTTGCATTACATTTTCAAGACTACCTTGCCATTTACATGAAGCCCCAGGACATGGACACATATACTTGAAAACAAGAAAAGAAAAGAAATAAATAATAAAATTTGATAAATATTCTTTTCTTACCGGACGAAAATCACAGCAATCTTCATGTTCTAATTTATGTTTATGCATTAAACTTAATAAACAACCATTGGTTTGATATTTACAAGGAAATACTATTGTATCAGCTACTTTTTCCATACCAAGATTACGTATGTTACCTTAATATATGTTTAAAATAAAATAAAATAATTCTTAAAACAAAACGATTTTGAAGTACCAGTCTGACATAAAATTCTTTGAAGATATATGAAAACGAACTGACAATCGTTTCTTGTAGATTCTATCCATATAGTTCTAAATTTCCATCATGTTATCATCTCGTAAGAGTACACTCAATCGCTTTGATATTTTCAATTGACATATTTAAAAACATGCTTTTGAAGTAGAATGAATTTTTCTTTTATATTGACTTTTCTATTCAAATTTAAGAATTATAAAAGTTGTAACATACAATATCGTGAAGATCTAAGACAGATCGAGCTTAGACGTAAATCTTACTCGTAAAAAATAAAAACATTATTCTCATAAGGTTCTTCACACAAAATATGATTTCTTATCTGTTAAGTTATTCATTTTTTTGACAATTTCGATGAATTCGTCTGTTCCTCACTTGAGATCGATGATTAAAGTAAGAGAACGAATTGCGTGCGCGAAAGAAACATGACTATTGCTCTATATTCATTTGAATGGGAAGTTTTCACAGAAATTATACTGGCAAAATGAAACCAATTTTCTTCTAATATTAATGACTATATGTGTCTTACCTAACGGTCCACGACAAGTTGGACACGATGAAAGTTTCTGTCGACATTGTGAACAAACAATATGTCCCGATTGACATTGAAGAATAGGTGGTAAAGCATAGTCAAAACAAACAGGACATTCAAATAAATTAACTAAATCTTGATGTTGATTCGTACCATTTGATGTTGTTAATAATGCATTGTTATTACTATTTCCTGATGCTATATTACATGATGCTGCTGTTGCTGATGATAAACTTCCAGCAGGCATTAAATTTGTATTCGTAGAATTATTAGTAGCTGCTGTTGTTGTTGTTAATGATTGACAATTAGAAGATGTTGATAAATTTATTGAACAAGTTGTGGTACTAGAATGTGATGAATTTGTATTCGGAGCAATAGCTGCACCAAGACGATCATGAACAGTAAATGTAGTTGAATTCCCATTCCCATTACTGTTGCTTTTCATCATCATTTACATATATATTTTACAGTGCGAAAAAGAAAGAAGAACAAGAAATTCAACGAAAAAAAAAGTCTATACACAGAATGAATGGCGTTAAGATGACAAATAAGGCTTTGTTTGTATTACAATTGACAGGATCTATTCACTGTTTTCGGGTTTATTTGTGTATTTATATGACAAAACAAACGGTTAAAGACAAGAAAACTGTTGATAAATAGCAAACTTCAGTCGATGTCGAAGTCTTTCAATTATTGTTGATATGAAGACTAAATATGTATCATAGTACGTCGTCATAACCTAGACACTTGCAGTTTTTACATAATCTATATTTATGAAAATCAGATGGATTGGTTTTGAATGAATTTCTCTTACACAAGGACGAAATAAATAAACAAATACGGCATAATGAGGCGTTGTATCTAGATAGCCAATCTAATAATTAGTATTTTGTTTCTTCGATATATACTGACATCTAGGCGCACAAAATTCATTAGTATTCAAGTGTTTTGAGAAAACTAGAGAAAGTTATCGACTAAAACTATCATTCATGCATTTTTAGTCTTCATATATTTGTGCACGGTTATCATACGATTGAAATCGATGATTCATTGTACTCAAGTCGTAAAGTCAACTGGGGTATAAAGTTTGATAGAAAAACGGTTTCTGTTAAGATTTGCGCATATATTTTCGAAGAAAAGAATGATGAAAATTTTAAAGGTGATATTTTCCAGCTGTATCTTTGATTCAACCAGTTGAATCTATCATTCGAAATTCGAATCCCTGACTATGATGCAGGCTAACATTTTGTCGACGGAGAAGAACATTTTCTTTCTCAGTATTAGATCTGTCATGAATTGATTACAGGCCTGAGTTGGAACCGGACAGAAATAAAAGACTGGTCCGGTCCAGCCGGAAAAAAATTCCAACCCGTTCGTTCCGGTTGTCAGACCAGATCGGTTACAGAATTCTTTTGAACTAGTGAAATGCCAGTCTTTTTTATCAACCCGTTTGACATTTTCAACCGAACTGGTTCCAGCACTGAAGGGAAATCATTTCATCAACCTCGTATTTTACAGAAGAAGCCAAATATAACTTTTTTAAAGCAAAAGTAGAGAAAATGAAGATAGTTATTTACAATTTTCAACCGGTTAATTGCCTGTATTGTGCAGGCCGTCTGATTTTCCAAACTGGGCCGGAACCGGAAGACCGGATCGGTTCCAGTGCTGTTACAGATTTGAACCAACCTCTGTATTGTTAGTATCAAAGTCTAAGTAGTATGCAACTCATTATATGGAATTTAACCATCGAATTCATCTACTTGAGAAGAAACATTCTGAGTATTCTCATTAATATTTTTCGACTCTAAACAGCGGGATCCAATTTCTTAGTACTATTTCAGGTAGCTATCAGGAATAAAATATCGATCTGTTCTTAGAATAGACCTCGTCACACTATATGCAAATTTTCGTTAACTTTAAAAAAGAATCAATTCTATCAAGAGTCGTAAAATTGATGTTGAGAACGTTATTCAACATTTTTTGTCGTATGTTTTTCGACCCAATGGAATCTATTATCGATTCATTTTGATTGAAAAAAAAGATTTCCAAGTGGTCAACGTCATCCTTGCTAACTAGCTTGGCTAAAGAGGCAAGCATATTGAAAGCCAGAATTCAATATGGGAGGCAAGCGCATCATAAAGTAGCAGACCGAAACAATTGTCGTATTGGATAGCAAAGTAACAAAAATCAAACATACAGACAGGGAAAAATATGCTGAAAAGTTTTCTCCTAAAACTTTCTTCAATGGTTCGGCCGTTTGCTGCTTCGTTGCTCTCTCTTTTCTAATCTTGCTTAAATTGTCCATCTCAATTATACTGTTTCATATAGAACAGAGAAAGAAACCTTCATCCCAGTCTTGCACGCTTTCTCCAGAAGACTAAACATTAAAACCTTTTCAATAGAATGAATTGTTCATACATGTATAGAAGAGCATTTGTACTGTAATCACAAGTTTCAACGAAATCATGAACAGTTCTGCAATCACTTTACAAATTACACTTAAGAAGCTAATGATTCTTGATAATGAGCCGAAAATTTTTCTAAATACGCTCTGTAACCTACATCGTGAAGATAAAGCTATAAATTACTTAAGGATACATCCGATAATCAGAAACCAATCGGTATTTTGTTTAAACATCTAAAAGGTCATAATTTAAAACTGCTTCGAAATCATTGATAAACACGAATTTTGATAGAGGAAGAACATTAGAAGCTTTAAAAAAAGTAGAAATTGTGCGATACGATCGATTTCATCTATTCGAATAATTGTATTCATCATAGGATTCATCGTTCTGTCAATACTCTTATCGTCACACTACTCATTGCGGATGTTGGTTCGTTTTTGACGGTGATTTGGTTTCAATAGTTTTTAGCAAGTAGAAACAATACTCTTCGAATGGGATAAAAGCAGTTGACAAAAACTACTGAAAAGAAAACGTGTTTACACATTCAAAAATCGAACGATGGAAAACCGAGGAAATGAGAGTACTTTGCTTACAATCTTGATTTTCGATTCTGAACAAAGCACCGATTTATTGTCTTTTCAGAGCGTTTAAATATGTTTTCAGCACCGTTAGTCTCCTTGTGTGTCATATTCAGTTAAAAATATGATTCTAAATATCTACCGCTTCAACTTGAATAATGAAAAACGTTTAATAGTTTGAAATTGAAAAACAGACTGCATTATTCTCCAAACAATTGTTCCCACTTCAGAGAGCACATTAATTATTCTTTTCTCCAATTACCACTGATATTCCATACCAAGAAATAAATTCAGCGTACTACAGTGATGTAGTCCTAAAAAATACTGTTCATGATCTATTACATTCTCTTTTAGTACATTTAATATTTTATGCCAAGAAAAAGAGCATCAATCAACCAGTCAGGTGATAAATAGAGTAAATTATCGTTGCCGACACTCCCGCCCCTGTTTTACAATTTTTTTAAAATGAAAATGCGATAGGTCAGAGAAATTCATTGATAGTAATTGGAATCAAGGTTTTTATATATATTTGAAAATAAATCTAGATGGATGAAAAGAGAATTGTATGGGTTGTTGAATTGCATATGCTTTTGTGTTATTTATTACTAGGTTTACGTCATTGCAATAAAGATAGTGCGTTTTAAAGTTAACAGTCTGGAGAAAAAGACCTGCATCAGTAGTGTTCTTATCATGTATGACATTGTGCTTTTTTTCTTGATAAATAGTATTGCAAAGCAAGTTTCTTTTCTTTATTGAAAAGTTTGTACCCAGTTTTCTCACACAGGATACCTCATACTGCTATCTGATTTAGTGCACTGTGTATTGTTGAAGTGTTCTCTGAGAGGAAAAACTAGCTTTGGACTCATTTACGAGATATTCGTCTGCTTTCATTCAGTGAAACACATCTATTTCACGGAATGAAAAAATTGGACATTTCTCAATTTGTATGGTCTTTGATGATTCAGCTGTAATTAGGGGTTTGCCGATGAAAAAAACGAAATCCTTTTCAATTGTTACTCCTAGAACATTTCTTGAGATTATCTCGTGATGCTGATCTCCTACTTTATGTATAGGTTACTAACTAATATGATAGTCGAATATAAAGATGATTCATGCATATGGGTCTATACGTTTGTGAGAATAAAATTATGAATGCTCTTTAGAATTCGTCTCTGTTCTCTCAAGTACCATGTTAACACTTGATATATAAATATTACCAACTGCCATTATTATTCCAATAGATTATGTTCTCATAGTCAAATATGATGATAGATTGCACTGTGAATTGGGAATAACCTTTTTATGAGGAATTCTCATCAAATATTTTAATCGTTTGACATGCTCAGCAGAAACTCAACAGCCTGTTTTCAAGATAGCCGTAAAATTGATAGAAACAAGAAAATTCTATTATCTTATTAGTCGATTTACGTAGGCACGAATCTTCTTCAGATTATTCAAATATTATTTTCACTCATAAATGCATAAAATAGGAGTTCAACAGCGATCGAATACTTGGTAAATTTCCATTGTGAGTAAAAAAACGTTCGGAATGCTGATTGGAAAATTATTTCATCTCTTTTCAGAAACTTTGTTCGATTTCGTTCCCATTTTGTCTACCATGTGTAACAAGTGAATTGTGTCCATCTTGAGAAACTTTCGTATTCGACTCTGATGGAATGAAATTATGTATCAGAGAAAACCCACGTTTGGGACGTGAAATAGTTGCCGTAAACTCAACTGAAAACTAGTGTGACTCATTTACGTGAAAATGAAAGTATTCATGATGAACCATTGTTAGTCTTCTTCAAAAGCCCTATGAATAAAGTCGAAAAAGTTTTATTAAAAGAAAAGCAATTTAGATGACTCGGATGAGTAGTTGAAAGAGCTGAGAGTACACTGAGATATACTTTCTTTGTTACATTGTAGTATTACTTATAGTTGCTGATATATAACTATGGTTTCATGACGCTTGAACATAAATTGTTCTGCTGTATATTATTAGTATATGCGTGGCGTTTTTCATCCCGCTCATTATCTTAATTGTTAGACCTTACCATGGTGTGATGGATCATGATTAAATGTCTTCTGTGCAAGCACACTCATGTATTTCACTCATACATTGATAAACTATAGTCACAAATGCGGAGTTAAAGTAAAACAGTTACTACATAATACATTCAATGAATTTCTCTAATCTTTCTGATTATGCTCTCTATTCTCTTGAATGGACTTGAATCATATTCTTCAACATCGTTCATTTTTCAAAGCTAATTTTAGAGTCTATAGTATAATAAGTGTGGAAGAAAATTATGGCAGCTGCTCAATGCGGTACAATCACTTTTCTGGATCCACTCACAAGTCTCAAAGGTGGCTATGACATTCACGTCTACTTTGATATGGAACAACACACACTAGCTATTTCAATATATGAAGCTTTTCTTTCCTACCTCGATAGCCATGGCATTCGTCCAACATTCTCTTTCATATACGATAGTCCACCGAATTTCGAAGGAGGCCCTCACAAGGGTCCAATGTGGGTCGTACAACTGATGGGAATCAATCCAATTAGAGATGTGATCCAAGAAGGAGGAAATGAAAAGGCTGTACGGCAAATAGGAGTGGCTTTGTCCTGGTTGATGTTGAACAGACACGGATTGAAGATATTAGTGCATCCAAATGTGGCGATGCCATTTGGTGAAGTTGAACTAGAGAAAATCGACCATACAGAATATGCACTATGGATGGGTGCTGTCGATCCGGTACAGAATAGGTTCGATTTAGGATTCTTCGATCGACTTTTGGAGATGAACGCGAAAGATGCACAAGAAGCGGCGGCTCATCGATTAAAAAATGTCATGGCTAATTCTAATGATGTATAACTGAGATAGACTTTTAATTCAGCAACATACAAGTCTAGCAATGGATTGTCAAAAAAATTTATGATCTAATGACATTTCTAACTATTCTATAAATAAAGAACTTCCGAGTTCCTGAAATGCTTATGAATCATCAGCATACGATCGATCATATAGAAAATTCCTAACAATTGAGATATCCAACGTAGTGGACGAATTTGACAAATCACAGAAATATAGAGGAACATTGATGACCCACAAAATCGATAGAGTGGAACGTTTTGAAAATAGTGTATTTATAGCCAAGAATGCTGGTTCTGCAACGAACAATTTCCTTTGATTCGCGGCCATAGCCCAACCAATAATTCTTTTAATATCATCGACATTCATAAATGCGTTTAAAAATTGTGACCACCTTGCGATGGTTATTCGAGAGATGAAAAACACCCGAATGCTCTCCTTAGATTGTAATTCAATAAGATTTTAAAACATTGTCTCGAGTCGAATACTATTGCCGAAAAATCTCGGAAAGGAATCTTTTTCTAATGGGAACTCAATGTAATATATAGTGTCACGTCAATTTCAAGGGTTCAGTATAGTCAGAAGACCTTATAAAGTTGCAACAAGCGAGCTGATGTTTTGAATTAAAAAATATCATGGGCTAAGTTGCAGCAATATATCAAAATCGGAAAAATTTAGAAAGGAGTTTAATAACAAATGCTAATGATTTTGGTAAACAGTGCACTTAGGTTAAAAATGCTTGCTGTGACACTGGATACCATTTCTTACTAACTCGTTGCATTGAATTGAACATATAAGGATGACTTCATGCTCATGACGTAGATGTTTTGATTGAGTTCATGAACTCTAATTTTCAGGTATCCTATCCTTATTTTAGTCGAGATTTATTAGAGTTCGAAATTATGCCTACCACTATACGTCTATATTTTTGTACAACTCTTTTGTTCTTACTCACATTATCGCGTTCTAAGATAAATGTCGCTAATGTACAGGCATACGAGAATTCACGTTACAATCTTTCCGATTAGATTATGAATAACAAGTAAGCATTAGAATGTTCACTAGTTTATTCGTTGTTTATCAAAATATTATCGTGTTGAATCCCGAAATTCGCTAGGATTATGATCAACCAGAAAATTAAATCTATAAATAAATGAAAGTAAGTTCTCTGTAAACTAATAATTATTTATTAACTGTTTCTACGCTGGATTGATTTTTATGTTAAAACGCACCATTATATGTTACGATGCAGTTTTTAATACTCAAACAAAATTTCTATTAAATACACGAAAGAATTAATTGTAAAAATTGTCAATTGTATATCAATGGTTCTGAATGGGATTTATATCTCGTTTTTCAGTTGTTGTTTTTGTTTTGATATTCGTGCAACTTTCATGGATTATTGATGAATTTATCTATGAAAGTATCTTATATACTACAGAGGTGTAATATAACGTATGCGATCCAATATTCGAGACACTTATACAATTATTCATTCGTATTGATTTTCGTTGTTCTTCTTATAAAATAACGTTTAAGTTGATCACTATATAATAGAATTATCATATTTATTCTTAAGATGTATATACATCTCAATAAATTATTATTGAAAAACTGATGTCGTTGTTTGAATTAAATAAAAACAACTGCCGTAATTTTGAGAATCACAGAGAAAAGCTCTCTAGTTTTCTATTGAATCTACTCCTAACTTCAATTGTCTACTTTTAATTTCTTTAATCTCATTAGTTCCAATGGTGACAGTATTATTTTCACAAAAACAATGCCTCATATAGTTCTATTTCTAAAATATCAATTGTAAACTTCCATATCAACTGATTTTCTTTTCTCAACTATCATCTATTTGTGATTTATCTAGTGAGTCTTTAGTTTTCTTTTCTTGCTCGTTTCAGTTTTAATAGATACACTCGCTTATTTAATAAACTCAAATCCGTTTTACTACTTAATCCTAATGTTTTTGCGATGATTAACGATGGCTTAATGTTTCTCCACAAGCAACAATTTAAAAGGGTGTGTTTTTGTACCTTCAAAACAAATGATTCTTGTTATCGTCATATGTTACTTGTATTATTCAACGCTAGCAGATTTTGTTAGCCACCTGTTCCTCTACCTTGTAGGAAGTAGAATTTTATCTATACTTATTCATCATGGGCCATTTTCTCATTTGATGACTTCATGTTTGATATCTTTTTTCTTCTCACTAATTTCAAACATTATACATTGTTGCATCACTAAGCCGACGACTCTCTACTTCGCTCTTTTGCTGTTATTATTGTTGGATTAAAAGATATATTATCTTTCACTTTCCCTTTTTGACCTAATGTCACAGCAAAAACCTTGACTCACATCGATGTTTTTCGTGCGAATGTTCTTATTCTCTAATCGAAAACTACTATCTCTTTTCATCTCATTTATCTCTAATCGGACGCTTGTCATTCAAGAAAATTCAACAACTTTTTATTTTATATTTTATGACTCACTGTTAGAACTCGATTATGGTAACATGTTCGTTTTCTTTTTGCTTCATTAACAGAAATCGATGTATTCATTAATCGATTCGTTGTGCAGAGTATTTCATGTCCAACTAGCTACCAGATTTCAACAAAACTATTATTCAATGCGTATAACTCGTTATTAGGTACTTCGTTAATTATTATCGTTTTGATGTTCATAGAAGTGACTGCGTGTTTTTTTTCTTCGACTACTCCTTTAGATTAATAATAGTTGTATATTTGTACCGAATTGTTTTGAAAATTTCTTTGTTCATTCCAGGATTAGTTGACTTTTGCATGCGTTCTACCATTCATTTTTATTCCTATACACATCTCCTAGTTTCACATGTACAAATGTGCTCTTATTGTACCTATATCTTACGGTTTACTTTTCTTTTGATTTTTTTTTCTTTTATCATGATTACTCGAATAAGCGTGATTGAGCATTGAATTCACTATCGACACGATTCGTCTTCAGAAATCTTAACACTTCGAATCTTTTGTAGATAAATATACCGATAAATTTATTTAGGTAGATATGGATATTTTCACGCGATTATTCTGATTGTGATCAAAGTTATCCTAGTATACACGTTTACTATTAGAGTACTTCGCAGGAACAATTTAATATATCGTTCACTGAAAAAAATTTCACGTTCGACAATTCGGTATTTATCGAACTCAAAACTTGCAGATCACATTTCTATGCTTTACAATTACTATAATGCGATGTTGTATTTAGAATAGAATATTCTCATTTTTTATAATAATAAGACAAACCGTAAGAAGAATCAGTATGATGTAAAGCTTCAACGCAGAATACACATCTCATTCTTAAGCGGCTAAGCTTTGTTGGTCATCAAAATTGATACAGATTTCTCGATCAGTAGTTTGTATCTTAAAATAGAATATTTCGATAGATTTTTAGCATTGTGAACCAATATCATATCTTGAATCGTTACCATTGCTCTAGGAAATTTTCGAAACTTATAATTAACTCTATCTAATTCCTAGAATGTTTTGTAAAGCAAGTGTTTTTCAAAGAAATTGTGCGGTAATTTAGTAATTGAATAACACAATAAAAATCTTAATTCTGAAATAATAATCAAAGTCAGGTATCTCGTCGTTAGTGAAATGTACTCTATCCCTACTACTACTGTTTAGGAAAACCGATTAATTTATCGTAATCGATTATCGTTATTCTCGCGAATCATTTGTCTTCATTACATACGTGGGTTACATGCTTTCTAACTTACATTTCTATCCTTCTTTCACTTGGTCCAGTACATGTGGTATTTCGATTAGATAACCTTGAAAAATTAAAACTATTGACATAGGAAGTTGTTTAGATTCGTCCCAGTGCAACGAACGATTCTATTAACATTTAAACTATTCGATGAGTTTATTTTTGATATTTTTTCTCTCTAGCGAATCAGAAGGAATAAATTCCGTATAAAACAATGCTTGACAGTCAAAAAAAGACGTTCCACAAATTTTTCGACAGAATAAAGAGCTAGATAGATCACCATCGATATTCTTATTTGATTGATTATTTTTCTTTGAGATTGAGGAATATCAACTTCCTTCTTATTTATTGTTTATCTTTTACCGAGATGGAAAACGATCAGACTGCTTCTGATAATGTTGTGGTCAAATCTGAGAAAAACAATCAAAAGCTTAGCAGCGTTTCATCACCGAAGCCTCAACGCAAGCAAAGGAAAATGGCGCGTGCAACTATCGTTCTTTTTGTCATCGCTCTCCTTCTTTCTATTACTCTTGTCATCAGCATTGCTCTCGTGTTTACAATTGGTATAAAGTCAAAACAGTACGAAAACATTACAAATACTACGTTTCCTAGTTCGACGATATCACTTGTGAATCCTTTTTACCAGCCTTGTACTTGTGGTTGTCCATCGGTTGAACCATTGTTCAACGATGAAAACAACATCTCTGTAGCACGTATTGTAAATGGAGAAACGGTACGCGCACATTCTTGGCCTTGGCAAGTATTGTTATTCGCTTACGATCCACGAACAAAATCAACGAGAAACTGCGGTGCTGCTCTACTTACAAATAGACATGTTCTCACTGCGGCCCATTGTGTCCATGGTTATTTTCCTTCATACATATATTTAGTTCTAGGTCAGCACTCTCTTAATACCAATATCTCTTCAACAGACGTCAATTACATCAATAAAGTCTATATTCATGAGGGCTACAATGTTCTTGCTCACAATGACCTAGCAATTCTGACAACCAAAGAATCTTTGCGTTTCGATGCATATGTCAGTCCTATTTGTTTAGCCGATCCTGATTCTCCTCTTTTGCAAGCGAATGAAGAACTTGTGGCCATCGGATGGGGCCGCATATCTGGTCAACCCGATAAGATTGCCCGTCCAGAATTTTTGCAACAAATGAGAATCTCCTACGTGCCAGCATCGAATGAGAATTGCTCAAAAATATTCGAATCGAAAATTGCACTTCATCCTGGACAAATGTGTGCTGGAAATCCTGGTCGTAACGTCTGCAATGGTGATAGTGGTGGGCCGTTGATGCGACGAACACATTTGACTAACACACAGACTTACTATTGGCAGCAAGTTGGTGTGGCATCGTTATCGAATGATTGTGGTTGGAATAGTACATGGCCAGATATTTACACAAACATACCATACTATTATGATTGGATTACGGACATATTGAAACGTGCTGTTTGATATCATCAACTATTCGCGTGATCACATAGAAATATTGAATCTTGTCACGTAATTATTGAGTGACATTAAAATAATCTATTAAAGATACATTTGGGAGCTAATAATAATATTTGTTATAGTTTAACTGTGTGCATGTCACTATTACATTCAAACTACAGCTAAATTTACAGACATATTGACTAGATATATTTCTTTGAAATACTGACTTTCATACTAATCTAATTTCCTAATTCTTGTATTTTTTTAAACATATTCGACATCATGAATCTATTGGAACGATGTAAAATTATGATAACATTTATCTTGATCAATATAGAGTTTTGCTCTTTCTACGAATGCTGATAATAGATAAAGTACTTTCGTCGAAGCAAAGTATTAGTGTCAAAATTTAATCTTATGATCAAAAGAAGTTTTATCGACACATGAGTCAGTCCGGATATTATTAGTGCTATTTGCTTCATTCAGACATCATCACTGACACTCTTTTCAACATTTATGATTTCAGCCAAATCTTTATGCTTTTAGTAAACCCTTAATTTTACTAATTGATGTAATGTTAGTTATGATGTGCAGTCGGTAAGGATGCATTTGAATGACGTAAGGGTTGTGAACATGAAGTGCAACATTTGAGTATTTGATTGTTAGTAGGCACAGATCTCTTCTACAATCAATCTGACTTTGATAAAGACATGCAGAATACGCTTGATTCTTAATAGTAGACTATTGAAATCAATCGAGCTTTCTACGTGAAATTTTGACTTTTATGCTTGCATTGGTATGTAGGTAAAATGAGAACAAACATGATGAAGAGATATCAAGAATGAATCGGTTTTTCTTGGCGAACGCTACTGATTAAATGGGACTAATCAATCGTTCCAATGACGATTTTCATGATAACCGGGTAGAATTCAGTACTGTTTAACATGATTATTTGATAAAAACTAAAGTTCCTAACAGAAAAGGAAGATGAACGTATCACATCACTTCTTTAACTATACCTCACTATCGTGAATTCACTAAAAAACCAATTATTTTGACGCACAATGTTATGAAAAATTTCAAAGATGTTATTCACAATTAGAAATTAAATATTTAGAAGACTTGAATTGCTGCAACTTCGTCACTGGCCGATAATAAGCTATAATACATATAAGTCAATTGTTTCATAAAATTCCAAAAACGACTCCTCCAAAAAATAATCCAAAATAGAAAGATTACTAATTGATATTCATCTTCTATGAATACCAATACAGATGTTATAAAAATATATTAGACGCTTCGCATTAGTCTATTGAAATTATAAAGAAGCCGAAATCCTTTCTTGTGCTACCATTTGATAATTCTTGTCTTAAGTTCTCAGCTGCAACGCTTCTATGATAGTTGCCAAACGGCAGTACACTGATACAATATTATAATTTATTGTCAGAAAAAACTTTGTGCAACCAGTCATATAAATGTAGAGTTTTTGTCGTTTGGTTCAAATAAAACATAACACATTAAACCTGACTTAGTCATTGTCTGCATCCACAATGGTGAAACGTCAATTAAGCCTTCATCCACTAGTATCAATCACTACTCTATCTTGGATTATTATTATACAATATGCATTGTGAAATCCATTAAAGTCACGGATCAACTTCTACTTGAGGCCTTTGGCAAACTGCGGGAAGTATGCATGTAGATGTTTTAATTCCATACATCTCCACTCATAATTCGATAAACTTATTCGTTTTTGTGAAGATTCATTTTGATATGAATAAATATTCTAGCGAATTATAAATACCACGGAAATATAGACACACGATAGGACAGAAATATAGTGGAAATTTTCCCCTGCCACCTATCACAAGAGAGAAATTTATTGTATGCTCATCTCTGGTGTACACTTTTTCAGTTGCAAAAACAAGTGATCGAGTATCGATTATGGCTCAATTGCAAGTACGCAAACTTATGCAATGCATTTGTGATATTAAGATCAGTCATTGAAAAGTATAATGTTATATATCTTTATTCAATAGGTTCAATAACGTAAGTGATCGATTTTGAACATCGTGTATCACCTATCTAGTAAGGTTTGAACGAATTCTTAGTTATTTATCCATCTTATACTGCATGTTTGAATAGTTAATGATTTTAGTGAAGAAATAAAAAGGGTGTACAATTTTTAAAATTTCAGTTTTTATGACGAAAACATTGCTTTACTTCATAGGACCTCCGTGTTTATTCTGAAGAAATATTTCTGTTCGGCAAACTATTCAATAAGGATGATCAACAAAGTTCATGCGATGAATAAAAATAAATATAATCACAAAACAACTTTTCAAATCTGAATAGTTGAATTGCTGTACAATAAGAAAATTCTTAATCGAAATTCAACTGAGATATCCCGAAAGATTTGCACTTTTGGCACTTCATATGTTACAGCTGATTTCCAATGTCATAATTCTACTACTACTACAGCAATGTTTAAAATAACTGAAAGCATATTATATTCATTCGTAACGTTATTTAGTTTATATTTTATACCTCAACAAAAAGTTATTGCGTATTCTAAGTATTCTAGATAAAAACATGGTAAAACTATCCAAATTGATTATCATTATGGAATCGTTATTCTTTTTTTAGAGATAATTCCTATTGTTTATTCATCTAGTATCCTTATTCATAGCCGGAATAGATTATTAGATTATTAAAATGACATTTTCAAAGGCTACATCAACATCAATTATTTTTTAGAAAAAAAGAGATCCAATTGATAGATGATTTAATTAGAGTTCCATAAAAATATAACGCTATGAAAAAATAGTAGAATGTCATCGAAAAGCTATGTAATACCAAATGAATAAACAATGAGAATATTTTAATCACTTGTAATGTAAGAAATTCGAACTTTATTTTTCTTATTTATAGTTTCCTTGTAACATTAGATTCAACATTGGTTATTCATAAATATATCTATAGAAATAAACTATTGACATTAGTAGTGGAAAAAATATTTTTGATTCATCATCGAAAAAAATAGAATACTTCGTCTACTCGTTCTATTCTTTTTAAGTAGATTGTCTCCGTGAATTTATAGATATGAATGTATGAGTGAAGCTATCAAGCAACAGTTCCCACATCGAATGACAGATATAATAGATGTGATTGTTTTTATTGAAATTTGCATATACTTCAAATGATCAGAAGCTTCAAAATCAATTTATGTTGATTGCTGAGAAGAACAAAAAAATATTAATACTCGATAAACAGATTTTATTCGTCAATCTCACATATATATATATTTTCATAACATTTACTGTGGAGCATTTGTTGCTGAATCCATGAATAGAACTTCATGTTTATTATTATAATAGTGCTTCTGTTTGAGTGCTATACCTATGGGTACGATGCATCAGTTATGAGCAAGTTTTGCTTCTGTAGCCATAAAACAAAAAACGGGAATAGAACAGAAAATGCATGTATGTAATAGACATATATATGTTTCAGCACTCTCAAGTACTGCAGGTCAGGCAAGGCATTTACCATGTATAAGTGAAAATAATTGTAAGAAATACACAAACCATATTAGTGAGCAAGTTTTATAGTAAGAAGAATACTGGTGATTGCACTCACATAAATCATTGCTATCATTGAAAAATTACCATCTCATGAGAGAGACAGGAACAAAGTATAAAGAACACGACGCTCGTACAGTTTACGAACATGCTTCTTTCGTCGAATGCAACTGTGTCCCTAATCAAATAAAATTCATTACGTAGCATGTGCCATAACGTATTCGAGATAAACGCGACTACAGTCGAGAACTTTGCGTGTTTCGATATGAGAAGATGTAGTATTCTTGTTTTCTGATTGTATAAAACACAAACAAACTATAACGTCTGATTACTAGTGTTAACGATATCTCTCGAGAGAATAGTCGTAAATATATTTTTCTGTTATTCTTAAGAAATCCCTGCTAGTTCCACAACATACACTAATCTTCATTGTCATTCTATTTTATGCAATAGTTATGATTTAACTTCTAGTCAATTTCGATTATGTGATTGTATTTCTTACTCGTTAATTTTCTCTTCAATCATACCATATGTTTATGACATATATTTTCATAATTATGAATATGAATTTTTATTTAGATTAAATACAAAACTACATGACGTTATTCTTGCGAATAGGTATTATATTTTTTGTCGTCGTATCCAATATCAATCTATTGCCATTACCATTCAATCAATATGCCTACATGCTTGCAAGAGAAAAAATTAAGCAAAACGATAGAACTGTTCAAGCTCAAAATAATCTTAGTAGAAAAGAGAAAATTGTAAATTTATATTTAGAATTATTACAAACCAATGATTATATGCATACGAAAAATTATTTTTATCCATCACATCCAATTGAAACAGTACTTGAAAATATAACAAAAAGTAGATTCTATCAATTTTTAACATTATTGCCCAAAGGAGGAAACTTACATCTACATGAATTTCAAGTTCTTGATCGAAAACTATTACTTGAATCAATAAAAAATTCTTCTCAATATGACTTATTGTATATTTGTGATCAACAAGATTGCTTAACAAATAAATATTATCTAAATTATTTCAAAAACAATGTTCCATCGGGTTGGACTAAAGTACAAGGTTCTCATTGGACAATATCAGAAATTATTAAGAAAACAACATTAATTGGAATATTAAATGATCGTGAAACACCAATATATTCTACAGATACAGGAGCTCGTTGGTATCTAGCTGACCAATATGGCGTTTTTGGTTTCTATGGAGATATAATACGATTTAATGTGACAAGATTTAACTATATAAAATTAGTTTTAGATCATGCACTTGAAGAAAATGTTCAATTACTAGAATTTCGACGTGGATTTTTTGGAAATTTGTATTATTTCGATGAGATTGGTTCGAAAATATCGATAAACGCAACGGAAGAATTAGATGTTCTGTTGAAATTCAAAAAAGATTACATGTTAAAAAATCCGAAATTAATTGACTTTATATTTGTACTTTATAATTCACGAAGATCATCAAAAGTACAAATAAAAGATAATCTTAAATATTTAATTGATCTTCAACGTTTATATCCAGAATTTATTCGTGGATATGATATGGTTGGTGAAGAAGATCAAGGTCATACAATATTATTTCATAGTGATAGTTTTATTCATACGTTTAATTATTCACAAACGAGCAATGGCTCGTTCGATTTATATTTTCATGCTGGTGAAACTAATTGGCCTGAAAATCATCTACCATCAAATTACGGTGATGGTGTATCACCATTTGAAAATATTTATGATGCACTAGTACTTCGAACTCGTCGAATTGGTCATGGACTTAGTTTAGCTAAACGTCCAGATTTGTTTGATTATATTCGTGAACGTAAAATAGCTATAGAAGTTTGTCCAACTAGTAATCAAATATTAGGTAATTTTAAATTCAACATCGATCATTTTTATTTCTCTTATAATTTTTTAAATAAAAGGTTTTGTTGCTGATCTTCGTAATCATCCGGGTATTCTCTATCATCGAAGTGGAATTCCCATTGTTTTAGCTGGTGATGATCCAGGAAGTTTTGGTTACAATCAATTAACAATCGATTATTATTTGGCAACAATGGCATGGGGTTTAAATCTTGCTGATTTAAAACAATTTGCATTGAATTCTATAGAATATAGTTCACTTCCAGATTATCGAAAAGAAGAAGGATTTCAAAAATGGAGATATCAGTGGAATTTATTTATTGATTATTCATATAACTTAGTATGTAACCAAACATTTTCTGATGTTACAATGAATATATCCGGAATATTACCTGCCTATGGTCCATATGATCGATCTATTAATGTTACATTGTTTGGATCAGGATTTGAAATTGCAATATGTAAAAATATTCTTTGTAAATTTGGCACAAGAGAAACAAAGGGAATATTTGTTGATTTAAATGAAATAATATGTCCAACTCCAATATATAATAATGATTCTCTGATAGTACCAATTTCAATTGTAATTGATAATGAAACATTTAGATCAGAGTTTAATTATAAATTTCTTTCATCGTTATTAGTTATCGATGATGAATCTTCAACAATAACTACTCGATGCAATGGTCATCAATTTGTGAGAATGAATCGCTCATTGATCATCGTCCTGTTCATCTTATTTGTCATATTTATACTGTAGACTGGAACTATTATGATGAATATGGATAACACTGAACAACAAATTTAGTGGATCATTTGCTTCTAAACATTTGTTTTATTTTTTTTTCGAGTTGTTCTTTTAACTATTAAATTATCTTTAGAATTGACATCTTTCATAGTATTCCGAGCGAAAAAATCGCGTATGAACGTGTATTTTTAATGATATAATTTTTTAAAATACTGGTCTTCAGAACTTAACACTCCAGCAATGAAATCATCGAACTATTCTTGAGATAACTGATGACAGAAATAATCGAATCCGTTACCTTATTCGATACATATTTCTTTTAAAGACTTACATCAACGATCAGAACATCTGCTGTTTTAAATTATGGAATCAACAGGGCTTGAATGCGTTTCATAAATGAAGTTGATTGAGTTTTCTTTTAACTACATTGAATAGACCGAAAGTTTTGTTTATAATTGTACCGATAAACAATCGATTGAGTAAGTTTCACTCATTTGGCTTCAGTATGAATGTGTCTTTGGAAGAGAATGTCATCTCGATTTAGCAGTAAAAACATGACTACAACCCAGGTGAAAGCATATTTGACCGTAAACGGCCGTTTACGGTCAAATGCGGAGCGTATACGGCCGTAAACCTGGTCCATGATTTACGACCGTATTTTAACGCGATTACGGCCGTATCCGATCGATATACGATACAAATACGGCTAAAGTATGGTGAGAATACGGTCGTAAATCAATGACCTGGTTTACGGTGGAATACGGCATTAAGACGGTCGTTTATGGTGTAATTACGGCGTAGAAACGGCCGTTTACGGTGAAGTTACGGTAATTTACAGTGGACCGTAATCTTTCTCCTGAGAACGGCCTTACTTATCCACACAATAATATGTCCCTCTTGCTTTTCCAAGCATAATTTACATTTCCCCCTTGCTTGTTTCGATATCGGGTCAAAGTGCTTTTTCGTTTCAAATTGAGTACGCTCGTATTACGCAATAAGTAAATACTCAATCATGACTTCAATATTACGATTAACAAGAACATAAATGTAAAATTTATCTATGTAGCACCTGCCATAGTACTTCAACAATATATCTGATGAGCATGAGTTTAAACGTGTTTTTCCAAATTCCTGTATGCTCGGGTAGTTAAAAAATTTCCGATCTAACTGTTGTTCCTTTACTGCTTAAATGTCTGAATCGAATTGACAGTTAGCTCATCACATTTGTGTGCATCAGAGAACAATGCATCGCCTGATCAATATGCTTGTTGAAAATGACAAGCGTATCCAACCTTTAGCATTACGAAATCTGTTGAAAATACGAAAACACCGACCCTTTCATGCCGAGATTACATACATGCGTAGATGATTGAAGGTGTAGTCAACGAACGAAGGCAACGTGCAAATAACTTGAATGATCTACTCCATCGAATGTAATTAACGACAAAGCTACTTTTATTATCTATCAATTCTCCGATGAAAATATTCACTATCATATGACTACGTCTCATGTAGCTGGACATGATACGACATCTAATTTTTTGTCTGTTCCTTTTGCATTATATTCTCAAAAATCGATACACTTTGGATAAGGTTTAGTTTGGTTTACATCAAAATATGAAGAGATCACAGTTGACAGATCGAGTAAATTGAAATATATCGATGCTATTTATTTAAAGAAGATGCTTCGACTACGTTCAATAGTGCTCCTGTACTCTTACTATGATAATGACTCAGAATCGGTCAATAGAGTTGTATTGTCGAATATTTTTCCATAAAAGGAAGTCTTTTAGCTTCAACCAACTATGATTCTAGGATTATCTTCAAATCGCATTTGTCGATGCTTTCTTCTGCCTAAATGTGAAAAAAAATTATCAAAACTGTCAGATTCAAACTATGAATTCGACTGTGTTAACATGTTAAAATTCTCCTAAATAAACCAGTTAAACTGACATCAGATGATTCAATTCATGTACTAGTACAGACTAACTTTAATCTATATTAATTGAATTCGATAGTAACATCGTTTCTTGTAAATCTTCTACTGATACAAATTTATGCCGGCAAACTGTGATTATACGAGATATAATTTATAGCCTATCTATGCTCGACACCGGTGCTCAAAACTAGGCACACTGTGCTTGATGCAGCTAATCGATATTCGTTTAGGATCCATCAAAACACTCCGATATATATTGATGAAATGCTCGAAAAACATGGGTAGTACAGAATGATTAAATATGGCCCTGTGGATGATCTTTTCAGATTAGGGGTGACCCTTTATTTTTATTTTCCTTTAAAATAAAGGATAAAGATAAATGATTAATTTATATTTACTTTTTAAAAATAAATGAATCCTATACTTTTAAAAAATAAAGATAAATGAATAAATGAATCCTTTATCTTTAAGAAATAAAGTTAAATGAATCATTTATTTTTAAGAAATAAAGTTAAATGAATCATTTATTTTTAAAAAATAAAGTTAAATCGATCATTTATCTTTAAAAAATAAAGATAAATGAAAGGAATAAAGGATTTAATTAATGATAGATAAAACGATACTGAGAGTTTTGCAATCAAAGAAATGGGTCCCTGACTATTTTGCTTTGGTTTATTTTGCATTTTCTCTTGACCCAAATTTTTCATCCCTGTAGTCCCCCTCAGCGATTATTGAAAAAATTATTTTCCTCAGAAAGGCATTAGAACGTTGGAACTTTAACTTTGAACTGTCAAAGTTTTATTTAGAAAGCTAATCTGAGGTATCTAAATATTGAAATAATTGTTTTGATGAATATAATTTGTTCATAGATCCGTGAGGGGGACCATCAGGTCCAAGTTCGCTCGATAATAAAGTTGTAGAAAAATTCGTACAATTCTTAACTTGGTACAAGTTTTTGTGCTGATTCCAAATATTATGTCTATTTCGAGTTCAATGGGTTCCTTGTGGTCGAAAATCGTCGAATATTAGTAGGAAAAGGCATAAATTTGTCATCTAATCTATTAATTAGGCCTAAAATGAAGTACTATGCATGAAATTGGAAGGTGAAAACTATTTCTGGGGAAAGGACCCAGCCAATTCCATATCCGGTAG
>OENT01000247.1:0-152271 GCA_900239685.1 Rotaria macrura | reverse complement strand
GTACGTACCCCTCCATTTTCATTTTTCTGACGTTTCAATAAATTCAAAATTGCATCTCACAAGAAAGGTTGTTAACCACCGCACTTTGTCAAAAATTCCAGATGATCCACCTCTGTAACTTTGATGTTCTATTGGTTTCTGAATTGAGTGGCGAGATAGCTAAGCTCCGACATCAATGGTCAAAAAAGACACATTTTCCGTTTAATATCATTAATCACAGAGCTATTGTTCAATATCAACCTTCTTGGTGAAAAAACTTTATCGTGGCGAGATCAGGACTAGATCCCCTACTGTTTAGGATATAACACCTTTTTGAAATCGAAAGTAAATTTTTCGACCATTATGACCCTGGAGGGGGGTACCCGATTTCGAAGTTTTTTAATTTTCAATTAGACTGGACAACGTGCATATTTTCGTACAGATACATCAGTTGTTGCGGTTTAGCTAATTAGAATTTCAAAATCAACTCCAGTACAGAAAAACAGAGGGCACGTTACTTTTGATTGATCTCTCTATCCCCTTCAGGGTTCACCAAAGTCGAAAAATTTACTAGAGTAGCAGAAAACCGCTTGTTCAATGCAGTTTTGTACGCTGAATCTGAATCTCACGCTAAAACGTTCTGTATAGTCATTCAACTTATGAATAAATAATGAAATAATACAAAAAGTCACGCGGAAAAAGTGACAAAAGCAGCCTTTTTGCGTTTTCGACGCATAATATCAGCGAATCTTACTCCCGTGAAAAGTTAACTATACGGGTAGATAGAGAAACTTCTCCTCTATCAAACCGTATATGCCACGTAGTGCGGGAATTCCATTTTTCTAGAATCTTATGAATCAACATTTTCACACTTTTTCTCATTCTCGAGGTACTTGGCAAAAGAAACACATATGAACAGATGCGAAAAACTACTATAAAAGTAGGCTAAAAAATACATAGTATCAGAAATTTTTTTAATGCTCTACATGAGTCTTATCCTAAAATTTCGACTCGGAAAATATTAAACTATAAACTGACGAAGATACTGAAATTGGTTGATTTTTTTTTCGAAAAACAATTTTTTATAATTTTTGACCTTTTATTTTTTCAAATCAAAAAAGCGAAAGCTCTTACATAGTGCATCTAGTAGAGAATTTGTTTCTCTACAAAACCCTGTATATGGCCATATTTGGGAATGATTGTTTTCTTTAAGATTTTTCGTTACAAGATATGTACTAAAAAATAGCCAGTGAGTAGGATGCGTGACAGGACAATATGGTAAAAAGTTTAGAAAGACCTCAACATTTTTTAGTCAAAATGTAGCTTAACTCATCAGCTTTCAGAATATATAAGATAGTTGGTACTTAGTGTGTTCCGTTAGAAAGATTTTCTAACAGTATGATTTTCGAAAAAATCAGTTTTTTCTATTTTACCTATGAAGACCAACAAATGTCATGGCCAATATGTATGTACTCATTAAAGAAATCTCACAAACTAATACGCGGCCTTTTCATACCTGAATATGGTCTACAAAAGCTGAAAGTTTCACGCGATTTGGAGAAACTTGTGTATAAAGTGGTTGAGACCCCATGGATTGCCCCATATATTATAAATAGACATACGGCTCATATATTATAGAAAAGATATCGGTGTTAATGAGAAGAAGACTATGACTCATACTCACACCCACATCCACACAGTTGAAATGATGCAGATGTGAGAGACAATCGCTAGCACATAGTGTTTTCTTTTATATTTCTTACTTTACTAGCGCTCAGTAACTCGTAATTTTAGTGATTTAATATAGATTTTCGTGACAAATAATTATCCTTACCTGTGATGATCCCTATCGACAACCCAGTTTTTCTATGCAAATAGATAATTCTCACAGGTGTATTCATAAACCATTTGAAATCATAAGTTTAAAAAGATGATTGATAGTCAACTTATTATTAAGAAACAAAACTGTCACAAATATGGTTGCTATGCAAAAATATCGGCAATCATTTTTTGAATGCAGTGTCAACCGAATCGAGCAAAGGAAATAAAAATTTTTTACAAGTAGAACGAATCACATTATAAAAACAGAACTATGATATAAACGAATCGAATGAAATATGAATTTAGGAGATTAGATTGAATCGAATCCGAATTGCAGTTCTGTCCTTCGTTTCGGTCTCTGAACGATACTTCTGGGCTTTATCTAGAGAAAACGTATCATTATATTTTTTAGAACTTCTTTTTCAATTAAAATTTTATGAATTCTTTATTTCAGAACAGAAATACTCTAGAACCATCTGCCGATAAATCAGGCGAACAGTTTCGTAGCCAACTGTAAGTATTTTTATAGATATACTAAACTGAAACGCTAAATGTTGTCTTTCTACTTCATTTCAGATGTTTGACAAACGCAATTAATTCGGCAATATAGCAACTAGCTGTGGCAACTATACAAGAGAAGTCCCATGAACAACATGCATGAACTCCGAATTTTAAAATTCAATTTTAGCACCTGGAAAGCCTAATTTAATACTGTCTTTACTCGATCAAGAACGATTTAAATATTTTACAGTTATGAAAGTGATTTTTCTGTTCTCTACATTTTAATTTTCTTTCTCAAGAAAAGCCGTTCGGTACAAATTTGAACTGGCCTTAACGAATTACGACTTGTTTTATCGGATACTTACGACGTAAACTGGCGGACTTCTTACTAGAAGAACGGCAACGACGACAAATGAATCAAACCTTCCTCTCACCCAGGCAGACAAAAATTTGGAAAAAACCTTTCAACATTCAATTGGGGACGCCGATTGTGAGTCACTAATGCGCATTAACAAAACGCAAGACACGCAACTTTTACACAGAATTTTCACTTTCGGAGTGTGAAAACGCATAAAACCTCTAATTCTGACGAATTAAAGACATTGACTTTTAAGTTGTGAATAATTTTGAGTTTTAACGCTCAGAACTTGAGTTTTTAACAGTTCTCACGCTGAGAAAGTAGACATTCTGCGTAAAAACCGCGTTTCTTGCGTTTTTTGATGAGCGTTAATGATTCCCAATCGGCGTTCCCGATCGAACGTTTAAAAGCGTTTTTCCAAATGTTTGTCTGCTTGAACATCACATATATACACGCTAAATGAAAATTCATCAACATTGAATTATTAATTTTTTCAGCTTCGTCTGTGTCACTCAAAATGAAAACCCTACTACTATAATGCATTTAAAAAATAAATAAAAATGTTTAAATAAAATATTGTTTATTTAAAAGCAATTCGGTTGTTCAATAGTTTTTTATGACTTAGTTCATTGAATTAAATTATAGTCAGAGAGCGAAACTGCATCGTTTACGTTCGTATACTACGGACTACGACGATCGTAATTCAGGCGACAAGGAACACGACAAAATACGATTGTATATGGTCGTAATGTATACTCTACACGACCGTGTACCATCACGCATGACGATGTATAGAGCAGTATACGACCATCGTAACGCTCGACCACGGTAACTTAAATACTGCTCCTCAAGTTACTGATCTAAGAAAAAATAAATAGTTAAAATCTAAATAGTTTTAAAAAAGACTGGCATGATGTAAACAATGATTACAATACCCTCACTTCACCATTTGATACAAGCGACATTGGAATTTTGTGAAGACAACCAATCGAATGAACTCAAACGTCTGCATGCTTAACTCAATGTATATTTAGGGCAAAACTGCAACAAAAGTCGCAGTATTCAATGCCAATTACGCTTGTATGAAATTGGCAGGAGACGAAGTTAATTGATATGGTCCAGTCCCATCCCGAGAGGAATCAGTCCTGTCCTACTCTATCCCGTCATCTTTTCATTTTTGCTGTCCCATCCCTAGTCCCAGAATGGGACGAGACTAGAGATCCACCAGTACCAGTATTATTGGTTTATGGGGTACCAATATTTCGAGTTTACCAAGATCATTGATGCCAAAACGCATCAGTATTAATTGTTCCACTAACTGAAACCTCCAATATTAGTGCGTATCTGTATCAGGGATGCTGATAAACTAGAAATACTGGTATCCATAAAACCAGTAATACTTTTACTCTTGCATCCCTAGACGGAACCAGAGACCGAAGCGGGGCCATGTTTTTCACTCCCTGTCGGTCCAGTCTTGAAAAACTCGTTAGTCGCACCGAAACGCACCGCTCTTCGTTGTTTTTTCTCGTCTACCCAGTGAAAAATTTTCGCTGATTTTAATCGAATTATTCTGCAACAAAATCAAGATTTAAAACGATTGATAATTTTGATTTTGTTGCAGAATAATTCGATTAAAATCAGCGAAAATTTTTCACTGGGTAGACCCCACCCCACCACTTGCTTTTCTGGCCCCGTCCATTCAATCGAATTCTCTTCCCGCCCTGGACCCTGCCCATTTTCGGTCTCTGTGAGCGACTGATTCCGCGTCCCGCGACGCTCTGGTAACTATGGCATGTATAATGTAGAGCCCATTCGTTTCGAAAAACAATGTCCGAACTAGCATCTGTTTATCTAATTTTGAATATCAAGCAAATATTATTAACTGCTCACTAAATATTGTTATTTCTTTGCTTTCCAAGGTATTCCTATTTAATTAACAAAAGATATTTTATTGAAAGTGCACTCAAATAGATAGGAGAAATCATTTTCGCAATGGCTACTGTTACTACTAGAATAAATGTAAAAGCTATTTGTTTAGTACATTTTAGTATTCAGAAAGGATTGAATTTAGTGAATGAATCTAGATATTCTGCGTGCCTATTTGATAGAATAATACAGAAATATAGATAATATCAATTTTCATTAGAAGTTTTCGTTTTTGCCCAGGAAGAGAGCGGGAAAGGATAGTTGAAGCATTCTGCATAAAACCTACATTTACTAGTTTTCTTCAAAAATGTGTCCGCTTTTTGAACAAGAAATGCATATCATACAAATAGTAAGAAGAAAATTTTCAAAAAGTCTAGGTTAAAGTAAACGTTGGTTTAGAATGTTGAAATAACTATTGCAATTAAGGACAAATTAGAAAAAAATTGTTTCTTAAAAATACGGCACTTTACATAAATCTTATTGGTATTGTCAGCAAAAAGATGTTGAATGAATCGAATACATTTATTGCCTTCTATTGGAAACAACAAAAGTTTTCTATGAGATCAAATGTCACTTTGTATGATTTTACTCTGATAACAATTTTCTTCATCTATTCGTCAGTTTAACAAAATAAAGTGTTTTAACGTCTTCAAAACTGTGCTATACAGTTATCGTTAGTAGAGGTGCAAGCCGAAGGTTAGAACGGTGGTGGCTCATACACAGTTTCAATTTTTTAGGGTTCTCAGCCGCCGACAATTAAAACTAGTAAGTCATTCCTCAGCGGCGGCTATAAAACTTGAAATTTAATTTTCATGGCGGCGGCGCAAGCTAATATTTAGAAGTCTTTGCACGGCTGCGGCGGTTGAGTTTCATATTGATGAGTTTTTTTGTTAAGCTATTTCTATTTATTTCAATCCCTGTTTACCGCCATTTCAAAATAGGATGTATGAAAAAACTATTTTTTGCTATCATACAAAGAAGAAACACATAAAGAATATCAAGACAAACTATGCACGTATCAAAACACAAGACAAGAATAAAGTACAAAAAGAAAAAAATATAATAATATAGTCTGAAAATAATACGAATATTATTTATAAACAATAATGCTAGCCTATGTAATTAAATGTATAAGTAAACAAGCGATAGTATAGACCAAAATGATACGAATATCGATGACCAAAACATCTTTAGGTTCTTGTAAAGATGTTTGTTTTCTTCTACTGGAAACACAAAATATCTTCTGTTTTTCGTCTCTTTTGTGAAAATAGTGTATGACGGGTTCCAAATTTGAGATGAGAGAAAGGAAAAATTTACGATCACATTTGTAAAAATATCAGCGGCAGCGATTTCTAATATCGAAAATTTTTCTTGTGGCGGCGGGAGCGGCTGAACTCGGTTCTGTAATACAGCGACTGCTAGACAGCACTTTAAATTATCTGGAATTTCATGGCGGCAGCGGCGGCTGAGTTTTTAAGAAAATCGACAGTGGCCTCGGCTCAGCCGTACGGCTCACACCTCTAATCGTTATTCAGTTTCAAATTGTGGCCCTTGAATGCTTCCGACGTATGAGTTTTTTTTTTATTGTATTTGCATACTATTATGAACATGAACAACAGTTGCCGATGGCCAATGATGAAAAATGTTAATAATCTTATTTCTTTTGTCATAAGGTTTGATGAATTCTTCTCTTTCTTGTGTTCTATACTTGCTATTGACGTTTCGCTGTCGAGTGATAGCTTCTTCAGAAATTTATTTATGTTAAATAAAGATTTTGATTCCTTTGATACATGTACAATAGACAAGAATGGAAAAGCGAAGGATGATCAGAATGATCATACCACCTCTCTTTCNGAAAGAGAGGTGGTATGATCATTCTGATCATCCTTCGCTTTTCCATTCTTGTCTATTGTACATGTATCAAAGGAATCAAAATCTTTATTTAACATAAATAAATTTCTGAAGAAGCTATCACTCGACAGCGAAACGTCAATAGCAAGTATAGAACACAAGAAAGAGAAGAATTCATCAAACCTTATTATAATGACCTTTCTTACTCTTTATCAATTTCTTTTTTCATATCATTTGTTCTTCGATTTAACAATCAACATCAGTACTTTATTGAACGAAAATTGACATCGGTTCTGCGAATGAATATAACTTCTCAGTATATTTCTGTGTCTTTTGTAGAGATCGACTCATTTCAAAAAAATCTCGATTTGGTGACTGTGTTCATAAACCTTTGAATTTTGAAAATATATTTGAAAATTTCAACATCTTACTTTTATTCTATATAACAATAATTTCCCTTCGACTAACAAAAAAAATGAGCATTACCAACAATAGAAAATAAGGAAAAAGCTAATAAATCTTCAAAAAAGAAATGAAAAACAAAACAAAAGGCAGAAGCTATACACAATGAGTGAGATGAAGTTGTCGAACAAGTTCTCGATGTTGACTTGACGACAAATGGGCAAATAAATCTGAGGTAAAATTAAAATCCATATCACACAATTCACAAGTAATCTGACACATGAAAGTTGTGCTAGAATATAAAAACAAAGCGAACGAATAAGAAATGAACAAAAATAAATAAATATATGACTAACATCGTTGCTTTTTCTCGAAGCCAAATCAGATGATACATCATCTTCAGACGATACTCATCATCGATTTCAACCGTACGAGTAATAACATCATCATGAAGTGGAAATAATTTTAGATGATCAGGTGAAACATCTTCAGCCATTTTGAGAACACGATCATCAGGATTCAACTAGACAATCAGAAATCATTTTAAAAGAAATCTTTCAATTCTTGTTCGTACTCTATTCCATTGAAATGTTCCAAAATAATTGTTTCGGTTCGGCGGTCGTTTCGCTTCCAGTAATCTATTTTCATCGACGAAACGCAAATGATTTCAATGGAAAGAAAATGAATTCAACACGACTAACCTTTGCAATTCAGTGTTAATTATTCGACGAACTGATCGCATTAAATCTTTGTTACCAGCTGATTCAGGACTATATAATGCTAAATTCATTTGTTTACGAATTTCATTAATCTACCAAGGATAATTCATCATATTCAGTAAAATTGGAATGAACGAAAAAGCAAAGCAAAGCAAAACGAAACATACACGAACAAGATCTTCAGTTGATATTTGCACATCGAATCCAATATCCATGTCGTGATCAGGATATAGAGCAGTATTTGTTACTGGATTAAATCCAAGACCACATAATACACCTGTTTTCATTTTTCCTTCTTCATCAAGTCTAAATAAAAAGAAAGAATTGATTTTTTGACACTCAAGAATGTCGACAAGTATTCATGTTCAAATTCTCAAACCTCAATTCTATTGTTGGTGCGAAAATCATGGCAATCAAAGCTGGTAAACCACGAATCGAAGGCAGCAAAGTCGTGTGACGAAGTGAAACGATTTGTCGTGTTTGTGAAAGATGAACACCGAATGCAACAAGTAAACGACGATAATTACAATGTTGTTCTTCTTCTAAGCCAACTGAATTTATCGATTCGGCATCAATTTGAACACGACGCGTTTTAGTTCCATAATGGCAAGACGAATGATTTGCTTCTAATGGTGAATATGGACCTAATAGAATTATTGAATCAAATGAATTCTAATTTGTTTTCAATTATATCATTTTATTTACCTGTTAATGTCACCGGTTGGCCTATTTCTTTTCGTTCGTAAATTTCACATAATTCTTTAGGAATATCAACCATTTGTACCGATGTATTACTTGGATCAGTACTTGATGATAAGTCATTTGTATGACTCACAAATCGTTGAGCATCACGTCGTATTCGGTAATCATGCTAGGATGTTAGAAGAAACAGTTTGGCAACAGATAAATAAGAGTTTGTTTTTTTCTACTATTTTGCCTTTGACAATATTATTAGCATTCAATATTGTCGAGACTCGATGATAAAGATGAACAACATAGTTCTGAGATCGTAACCATTGTTACCGAGCGTGTTTACTCGATTATTTAGGGTTTAGACAGAAAAATCTTCTCTTGCACACAAATGTTGAGACGAGCCTGAACTGATTTCCTTTTTGATGACGAAATAATTATTTAGCGTGAATGTACCAAGAAGGGTAAGAGCCTGTGTGTATTGGTTAAAGAAAAATATCGTACACATTTTGAAAACTTTCGACACTTTACATTCGGTATTGAAGAGTATTATTTTTATGAAAAGTAATTTTGTGCACAGGAACGACTTTAAGTATTTGAATTCGACTAAAAGTAGGCCCGTAGTCAGAAAATATTTTTATAAAATGAATACCGTTGCCAGCGTTTAACTTTACATAAAGAAGCAAGTGAATCAAGATCCATCTAATTTCTTTCTGTTTCTCAAATCTGATCAATGTCGAAGAGTGGATAGAAACCCTTTCTTCCATGAAAAGACATCTTTACTTCTTGGAAAGCTCATGTTTCTCTCAGTAGATTCAGAAATTACTGAATCAATTTTTACTACGAAAAACGTTTCTTACTAATAACGACACTGATTCTCAATTCTGCCAGTTGTTATCAAGTACAATCAACTGTTCTATAATGATCGAACTCGTCTTTGATTCTGTATGTTTATATAAATAGCACTAGAGGAAAATTGAAATACTCTCAGATGTCAAGATTTGACCAATTGTTGATAGGGTACCCGGACCAAGATATACTTTCAACAGACTTCTAATGATTTGAAATCGATTGACATAAAGTGAGTTCTAGTTTTGCAACTGCAAACCAACCTATCGTCAGCTCAATAAAAGAATGACACATTCAAAAATGATTCTCTGTGCATTTTTTTCTTATACATAAGTAGTTTTTGGTAGAATTCAAAGATTTGAACTTCCAAATATAAGAACTTAAAGCAAAGGGATTTAATCCCCCCTAGAGGTGGTTAAACTTGATCAGATTTTGAATGATATGATTCCGATCAAACGGAAGCGAGATTTTATTTCTTTTGCCTTTACATCGTCTATCTCTCGGCTCATGGGAAAGTTAATTGTGCACCATTTTCATCTTGAAAAAACTCTTAAAACTATTATAGAAGAATATCCAGTAGACTATCGAAAACGTGCGTAGTCGCAGCAATGAACCCATCGGCTTACATTTCTAATTATGACTTCTTTTAATATATCAGATACTTCATGGTGAACATGAAATAGATGAATTCAAACTAGAATTTCAAGCAATTAGTTGAATTCCCTCTACTGGAAACTAATCATTTGTGATAAAATCAGTCCTTTCAGTGTTATGATCACTCGAAAATTGTTGTTTCGTATTAGAAAAGGGCCTTCTGAATTTTCTCCTCGAAGTGTTCAATCTCGTATAAATGAAAGCGAATTATTTTAACATCAAATATCGATACGAGAAAATAGTTTCAAATAAATATCTACTTAATTTTATAAACATATTTATTGAAGTTATTTTAAGATTTTCGTCTTTGGAATATATATATATATATATGTAATGGCATGCTCTTCTGAACCGAAAAGAAACATCTCATTGCTGTTGCTTGGCTGAAAACGAATTAAATTGACTACTGGAAATTGATGATAAATCATTGGAGTCTTTTAAAAACTCTTCCATAAATGTATGAATCAAAACCGTGAAAATGTGTTTTTGATTCATTCGACCCTTTTAGACTCTGAACGTTCATCTATATTATCACATAAGTCTTTAATCGATCGTTCTATTTTAATCTCATGATAAGAGTATATCGAAGGTAGAGATTTTTTCAGTTCATAGCATTTCAGATCTTTTTTTTCATATAGATGATCACCCCATCTACTAGCATCGATAATAAGATTAGTTTTCTTCCAGAGAAACCGGAGACCGCACTATACAGGGTAAAAGTTTAGAGTCTAGACAGAGTTTAAACGATGTAAGCACGGATGTTTATCATAGGTTATTTTCATCACCATGAAAATGTGTCGGATAATTTTTCTCCTAGTACACTTGTTGAGGCTCAAGAAGTCGAGAGAGAAGCACGAAAACCTCGCATGAATCATACAGACATTAACTTCTGCTCGTGCACAGGTATAATCATGAGAAATAAACGAATCCAATGTTTCGAACTGAATAAATTGTATCGAATAGAAAAAAATTACCTCAAAAATATGTTCTTCATTAGCTGCTTCAGCAAACCCTTTATTAATTAAAGTTTGTCGAAGTGTTGTTCGTCCTATTTCGTTAGATCGTTGCTGATGATTCTGACTTTGATTTTGACTAGCATGATTTCGGCTTGTTGGTATATCTAATAGAATATCGCATTTAACAATATTTCTTGCCACAGCCTTTATTTTAGCTTCAACTTGTCGTTCGAGAATCAGTGTACAAACATAATTCAATGCTTGAGGTGGCCAATTATTTAACGGATAGCGAGCTATGTTTGGTCGAATTGACCATAGTTGGCATTCAAACGCGATTGGAGCAATTTTCAAAAGCGATGGTTCAAGGACACGTACTGAAAATTAGAAGAAAACATTTAAACGATTTGATTTGTTTGACGTACAACTTACGTTGATCAACAGATACTTGTTCGGTATTTCCCCAATCAACAAAAAATACTTCAACAGTAACATTATCGATTCTATGTGTAACTCGTGCTCGGTAATATTGATGCCGTTTTATAGGTTGACTGTTATTATTACTTGGCGTTGTTGCTCTTGGTGGACAAATAACAAATGGTGCAGCACACATCATACCAACTTCAACAGATGACGGTGCAAGAGCAGTTAATGAACGTGACAGAATATCGTTTATTTGTTTCATTTGTGCGTTCGTTTCACGATCAACGTATTGAGCCCAAAAATGATTTACATCGACGACACTTGAAATATTTATCGTTAAATATTGACATTTTATATCGGGTAATTTGTGCTGCGGCAACGAATAAATTGTCGCTAAAATGAATAGGTTGCTCAAAAAAAGTATTAGTATAATCTGTCAATGAATAAAGTGCACATTTTCACTTTAATCATCATGTCTGGTTGGACATGGAGTTAACGAAAGACAAGACTTTCGATTATTTCTAACAGTTGGGTCGGTGCGAGGAATGACGGGGGGTAGCAAAACCACTGCGAGTGACAGTAGATGATCAATCTAGATTTTGCCTTATGTTTTCCAAAAAAACGAATCACAGAAATATTCATTTTTACATATTAAATTATTTTCAATGATATCGATGACAATCTCCATTAAAAATAAACGTGAAGTCAACTGTTTTTTACTAACTAAATATTTATAAAAATATACTTCGTGTCTTGCATCAAGTCACTTCGTTGTCCAATTCTATGATCGAAACAAACTGAAACTAGGCTTCATCATTGTAATTTATTACATCTTTACTTCTATTTCGTATTATATCGTCTCGTCGAAGATATATTATAGAACACTGTAACGTAATTGTTTGTCTTCTACTAGTAACATGTGACACGTCTATGCCAGTTTTATGTGATGCGAATTAAAACTAAGATGCTCTCGATAGATGTGAGACCTGTATTGTGCATAGCTAAGTGCAACTATATAGTGTACAAAAATAGATCCTCTCCAAAGTGCGAGCTGGTTGGCGAGAAAAAGTGAGCGAGGCTCTTTTAGACTTGGAAATTTTTTGTATGCAGCTTAAACGAGTATCAATAGTAGGGGTGCAACAAATCTTTAATGGATTTGGGATTTGTTACCAAATCTCTGAGGTTTGGACTTGGATTTGGTTTTGGTTTCTGGATTTGGGGTATAGTTAGAACTGAGTTCCTAGCTGTGGATTTCGTCTATATTGGGATCACAGGATTGTTTATATTACTTTTTTCAGCTTAGATTTGGGATTCTGGATTGGTGATACGTTTGGAATTTGGGGTTTGGACTTGGACTTGGATTTGGGTTTGAGTTTGAGTCTTAGATTTGGATTTGGACTTGGGATTTGTTTCCGATCTAACATCAGTCAAATTTTGTAGTCGTGCTACATTGAAACCAAATCTCAATCCCAAATCCAAATCCCAAACACAAATCCAACCCAAACCCTACCCATAATGATACCGACCAAATCCCAAATCCAAATCTAAGATACAAATCCAAACCCAAACCCAAATCTATACCAAATCTAAACAATTTTATATCAGCCTCTAAGAATTAATACTCTTCTCTCCCTTCTAAGACTTAATATTAAAAATTCTCATTAGATTTGGACAATTTAAGACCAAGCCCAAACCCAAATCCAAATCTCAGTCAAGAACAAATCCAAATCTATTTGCACCAAATCCCAAGGCCTTGGATTTGTTGCACCCCTAATCAATAGGAAGGTTTTTCACTGTTTTCGGAGCCAACTCGGAAGACAAGGTCTAACGTTTTACTATGTCTCTGATTGTCTGTGGATAATCATCTTTCGCAAAGGCTACTTTGTGATGAGACGAAATTGCTCGATAGTTTGTGTTGCGAGTCCAAGTTACGTGATATTCATGGCAATCCACCGGTTGGTTCAGCATCAGTTTAGAAAATCTACTACCAGTTGCCACGCTGTGGACTAATTGTCAATTGTTAGCAGCCACTATTAACAAGTTGTTGAAAGCAGTTTCTACTATGCTCAAGGTTGAATATATACTTCTTAGTATTTCTGCGAATCGGTGGACAGTTTAACATGTGGAACAAAGTCGATACGTACCATGCGCTATCTGATGGGTTTGTCAAAAGTCTAAATACAGTAGAATTTTTCGTAGACACACTGAAAATCAAGGGAACAACTAACTCACATTTTTCACACATAGAACCTGATAGGTTCGTTACATAGAAAAAATACTTATCTTTGATAGCGAATATGCTGTCTCGATCTATGACAAGACATCTGTGAAAATAGGAGCATGACAATCTATCTGAGCAGCAATGACCTGCTAGTGATGTTAAACGTCTAGTTGCCTATCATACTTGTCTATGATCGAGAATAAGATTTCCATTCATCGATAGCGAGTTGGAGGCTAACCGAAAAATGATGGGTCAGCACACAAACCTATCGGGCCAAAGAATTTTCACATTGATAGTCGACTTATTAACAGTTTTTAGACTTAGACTCGACTATGTAGGACTGCATTTCTATTAGACACATACTTCCATTCGATCCTGTTTCAAAAAAAGAAAGAAGATTCATATTTACTTTGCCGTTGAGCTAAACGAAGTAAAGCATCACGATGTTCTTCAAATAAATCTCTTTCATGATGTAACATATCATTTTGCATTTCTCCACGAGACATATACAAACGAAGACGCTCAACGCGTTGTAGAGCTGCTGATCGTTCAAATGTTTGTAAAATTATTTTATGATTTGTCATTCTAAAATACACAGAATTTCAATCATTTATTTGTCGATCGTCTATTAACATGGACTAAGAATTCTCTGCATCAAATAAGGGCCTCGATTTAAGACATGTTCGATGCTGCAATGACCTCTAGTTCATTAGGATGGGATGCTGCGTTCGTTGAGATGAACTTCTATTATAATTCTGTTCACATTTATCTGCTTCCCATTTACGTTAGTTTCAATTGAAAAAGTCTTCTGCAAAATGAAGATTTCAACTTTTATTTGAATCACTATGAATACATAGTTTGGCGGGACAAATATAGAAGATGGAGATATTAAAGGAAATATTTTGAAAACGTTTCGGTTTCCGCTAGGATAATAGTTGAACTATCACAGTGGTTTCCCAGTTTACTGCTGATAAGGCCCGGAGTCAAGACATGTTTAGACCCAAAAGAGCTCTCCAACATGGACACACAAACTTATCCTCTCTCATGCAAAACAAATACTAATAGCAATGAGAACAATAATTTAATGTTCAAGTTCAGAGAATTGAGATGCTCACTATTGGCAGTTGGATTAAGAACAGCTGTCGCTCGACAAGACAGAGACTAACTAAAATAAGAGATGCTTTCATCTACCTGGCTTTAACAGCAAAATAAACAGCTGGTAAAATATTTGTATGTGATGTTGCTGATGTAACTATTTGATCAATTGGCAATTCCGATGGATTTACTATTTGACGAGTTGAATGTTGTGAAGCAAATTCAACAAGGACTCTGAACAAATGCAATATATATATATATGTATGAGAACGAATCGATTTCGACTTTTATACTTTGTATTTTCGAATGTTATTTTCATGTCTTCAGCATCGACTAGTGCTTTAAGTTGTTGTTCAATTTGACCTCGATACAGAATGCCTTCATTGATTGGAACATTTCGAAGCTAAACAAAAACATTTTAGTTGAGCATTATAATGAATTTATACTAAACTATTCGTTCTGTCTAATTCATATCAACTAGATGTGTTCAACATTGAACGGAAGGTTTTATATATTCTCCATTGATAAATGGGATCGATTTCGGAAAAGTAATGTAAACAAACACCAGTCACTGATATATTTTGAACGACAATTTATAATTAGAAAAAAATCGAAAAATAATGACAATTAGTTTAGTTGAAGTTCTCAACTACAGTTTGATGTTAGTAAATTATCTTCTAGGCGGTTGTTTGATGCAGTTGTCACAAAACTGACGAGTACGTTCCCATGAATTTCTATCCCTCGAGAATCATCAGTGTTCGATCAGGCGACAGGAAAATGTTTATCGAACTTAAAACTTGCCGGTCTTCTCGCATCATAACTGTAAACTATTTATGACTAGAAAGGGACATTTACTATTCTATGGGATTATATTTGTATTAAATACAAATTATAAGACAGACGACAAAGAAAAGCGTTCGTTCTTCTGTTGAACAAATCGACATGAGAAATCCTCGATGAAATCTAGGCCATGTTAAATCTGGATTCTTGTCTTTCTTCGACCTTTCGACTAGATCTGCACTCAGCCGAATGCACATGCTGATGAATTATCGTTTAGTCAACCCTGGTGAATGCGTAAAAGCTGCAGTCATGACGAGTGAAGACTAACCGTACGAGAATAATTTGCCGAACTCTTTTAGTCAATCTGCATTGGATTCTGATTATCATCATTACTACTGATTCGAAAATCTAGATTACTAGAATTACAAAAAGTAACAAAAAACAAAGTTTAAGCATTGAAAGGCACTTCTTACAAAAAATGATTCATTTTCACTATTTTCCAAGCACATTAAATCGTATGTCCTAACTCTTCCGATGAGTCATTGCCAAAAATAAAGCTTTTGGAAACACTTTACTGCTCTTGTTCTGTCTGAAAGATATTTCAGATTTTTTAGAGTGAGTCAAGGGATGTCTCTGTGATTCTCACATCAAATGAAGCATTGCCGAATGTGTCATTGATGGATGAACTGTATGGAAAGTACTCGCAACAGCAGATTCAAGAGCACGAAACATGTTCTTGTCAAGTTGAAGATCTTACCAATAATAAAAAGATGGCCGGCGCTCGTATTATTTAATCGTATCGTAACTCAGACTGCACTCAACACTGTACATCCAAAAAGAAGCTGAACAGACTAAATAAAAACAATGCTCAAATTGCATCTACGTAGCGTAATCTCTTTGTCAAATATATAATCGTTGGGAAGAAATAATGGTTTCTTCTATTCTTTTTGCCATAGTTGTACGCGAACTATTGAGTTCAGAGCTCCGAATGGGATGGGACAATCCCATCCCGTCCCATCCCATCCCATGGGACGAAATTACTTCTCCTAAATATCCCATGGGACGTGTTGGGACGAAACACGGATCGATGGGATGGGATGGGACAAATTTTTTGTCTTGAATGTCCCATGGGACGACTTGGGACGAAAAATGGATCCATGGGATGGGATGGGATGAAAGATTCGTCCCATGGGACGATTATATCGATTTTTCGATTATGATATTTTTTGTATAAAAGATGATGTTCGTAGACATTGACAAGAGCCAATCTCATTTTTCGTTCTTGTTTTCTATTGAGGGTTGTTCTTCGATCATGAATCCATTCCTGGATCATCATGATGGGTCCTTTTATCGCAAAAATCTCATGAATCTCCATCAATGTTTAGGCTTCCAAAAAAAATTTTGGAAGCTTCAAAAATTCCAACTGTTTCCGTTCTGAATTTTTCGGTGCTTCCAAAAATCATCTTGTGTCCGAAATTACTGAAATATTTGAAATTTCCAATACCTCTAAAAGTTTTGCTTGATGCACTACTGAGCATTTATCGCGTTGGCGGAAACTTGCAAAATTTCGATAATTTCCTTTTTCGAGAATCTAAATATACCTCTAAATCTCATAAAGAAAATAAGATTTCTTTTCTGCGCTCAGCTTCACGATATAACCGTATAGCTTCAGAACAGTTNAACTTAAGCTAATTCTTCTTCTATTTGTTAAAATAGATTGTATTTGAAAAGTGAAAAAATAAAATAAAAGAGTTTTCAGCAATATGAAAATTTTGAATTTATTTGATAAGCTGATAGAATTTTATATTGCATGAAAATCCCATGGGACAAGATGGGATGGGATGGGATGACTTTCAAATCCCATGGGATGGGATGGGACGAAAACTTTTTGAAATTCGTCCCATGGGATACGATGGGCCGATCCTTAAATCGATGGGATTGGATGGGCCGACTTTTGAATTCCATGGGATGGGATGGGACAGATGAAGAAAATTTGTCCCATGGGACGAATTTCTCGTCCCATCCCATCCTACTCGGAGCTCTGATTGAGTTATACGTGGAATCTTCCACAAGATAATTTTATTAGTTCATCACTTTCACTAATGCGAAGAAATTGACTGGTACCTTTCATTTTTCTATTTGTGACACTTCCTGTTTTCTTATTGCATTTGAAAATATTTATCAGATCACAAAAGAATAGAGAAAGCACTAACGGCTTTGGAAAATTTCCACGATTGTGCTGTCATAGAGAATACAAATGTGGAAAGAACATTTTTCAGACGTCATCTGTACTTTACATAGTAAAGCTGTTGGTCTATTGTTGAACTGTTTTATTTATTTAACCTAAAACAGTTTTAGAGCTTTAAGTTCGAACGTGCACAGATCATTTCACCATTCGACTATAATTAATGTTCGATAAGTTGAAATATTATTTACAAGAATGTCAATTTCAGATTAAAAGTTAACCGTGGTTGAAAATGGATGTTAGCGAGTGATATTTATAATTCAGATTCGTTCTACTAACATTTTTCTTGGTAAAAATTTGCTTAACTAGTGAAATTTTTGTAGCAAATATCTTCCAAAGAATCGGAATGATCAAACTCTGTAGTGGGCGAGGGGGAAATATTGAAAAAAACTAGAATAAACTGTCGTTTGAGTTTAGAAGGATTAGAAAAGAAAAGTGGATGGACGAAGATTTACCATGATTGTTCGAAAAGGATCTTTGGATGATAATTCTCGATCGACAGCTTCCGATTCGATCGGTTCTCGAATATAAAAATTTGGATAAAAAGCACCAGCAATTATAATCTAAATGAATAATTCAATAAAAACAAAACCGTTGAATTTAATCGTCGAAAACAACTTTAAGATTTAATAAGTTCTGCTGGAAAAACATCGGATTCCTTCTTCTTTGCATTTGATCCGATTCAACGTCACGTGGTACAAATATATGAAATGGACGTAGACGATTTCGTAATTCATCAATAACTAAATGAACTTCACGCAAACGTTTTATATCAACATTATGTAATTGTGCCCAACGACGTTCAGCGTCAGCTGTTCGAAATTGTTGATTACTTTCATGATAAAGCCATGTCTAAAACAAATCCGTTATTTACATAGATGAATAAAAACATCCACTAGCGACAAGGGTTGAAAAGAGAAATATAAATATAGCTGAGGACGGACGGTTTCTGCGAACGACGTTTCTAATATGCAGCATGTATTTTGAGTTAGTCGAGATCTTTGTCCAGCGCATTGATCAATTAGAAAGTATGGGATTTAAAAGCGGACAGAACTACAAAACCATCGGATATTTGACAAAACACAGTTCTTCTTCACTTTAACAAAAAATTCAATCTGAACAAACATTAGAACGTGCGCATGAAAGCTATGTGCGACGAAAAACGGTGCATTTCATGAAATGCGCAAGTTGGTAACCTGACTAGGTAGTACAATCTGTGTTGTTGACAGTTAAGTTTTAGATTCATTGATGTGAAGCGCAATGATGAAAACAATATTCAATATAATGTGTTAAGAACCACACCCATTTGAAGTCTTAGAGGAAAAAGTCTACGGCTAATGTTTCCTATTTAAAAGATCTAGTCGTTGAACTGCTGTAAATGTGAAAAGACTGTAGTGAAAATTCTTATTTATAATCATATTTGAGTGTTGTGCGTGACTACATAGATGATGAATTATTTTCTTAAACTTTATCAATGAAAATGACTTAAATATTGTGCTCCTCCGTCGTAGACTCTCACCTCCGTCGTAGACTCTCAGAAAGGATTTCAATGTACATCTGATGCATTGGGCTTATAAAAACACCTGAACGTTAAACAACTTTTGTGCAGAAACATTTTCTCATTGCCGATGAACTTGTCTAAGAGAACAAGAATATATTTCTCGTTAGAAGCATGATCAAGTTTAAATAAATTACTAAAAGAATATTCTCGGAATCAAAGAAAAAGTTCAGAATAGACGGGTAAAAGACAGATCCTTGCTCTAAATCTATAGTCAATTATAACGCGAAAAGTTTTGTTTTCATGATTTGTAGAATTTCTGATTGTGCCTTAAATTTAAGCATCAATGGAATTCGATTGCATTAGTCTATTCAAACTGAAGAGTGATGAGAGATGCTCAATGTGTCTGGTACACACACTCCGGTTGAGATCCGCTCATTTCGATATGAACCTTGGGACTGAAAATCCATGCTGAACTTTTCTGATTGTTTTGTTTTTGTATTGTTCATGAGAAGAGACTTGTCTCGGACACTGCTGAACTCCGGAATATTCCGTTTATCTCACCCATGAGGACGGTGGAGACTAGCCCGCATGATGATCATCATTATACAAGAAAACAGCTTGAACATCTCACAAGTTAGCGAACAGCAGAGAGTACGACTTACGGCATGAGTTTAATTTTATCCGAGATCTGCTCATGCGCATTGTCACATCTTAAATAGAAATTCTTGGATTTAAATTACTATCTTATGATTTCTTAAACCAGAGCAAAAAGAAAATGAGAATTTCATTCATAACTAAAACATCAAGACTAGAATGATCAAACGCTTGAGAAAATATTTTTCTTTCAAAGGTAGACGATTGAACATTCATGAGACGACTTTAATCACTGTATATTCTTAAAAGTTGTGAGCATAATCCTTGTCTGGTCAGAATGACAAACACAATACAGTTATAGTTACTGATCACAAAAGAATAATTTGCTTCGACATACTTTGGGATCCATTCATTTATTATGTTGCTTTTTAAAGTTAATTCTATTGATCTGCAGTACGGAAACAGTTGATGTATTCATACGAGAGTCTAGTGATCTATAGCCGTGATTCTTCTATAAAAGAAAGTGTGCCAGTCTGTTGAGAGGCACGGATAAGTGAACTCTTTGCTCTAAAGAGTTTAAACTTCCTTTGAGATAGTCTTTCATAAGAAAAATATGTTTACTCTCAGATCTACAGCAAAGCAAAAACCCGTTGAAATTTCTTACGAAAATACCAAACAACTTGGAAATGTGTCTGAGAATCAATCGAATCTTTTTAGGGTTCAGTTAATTTTTACAAGACTTCAAGTTTGTCTTGCTAGATACAAATATAATGATAATTCTTTTTTTTCCTGGACTTTATTTAATCCGGTCAGTCACCTGGTTGTTAACCAGAGAGGAAATAACTTCTTCACATTGAACTCTCTAAAAGAGCATCCAAACAAAGATAAATGAAAGGGAAATTATCGGCGATTTTGCCCAAACATTTCTATCAGCTTGCGTTCGCATTCATTAGTCCTTTTCTTACTTTGTATACATTTAAATACGCTTGACAATCACAAAATGTTCCGGCTCCAAAATTAAATTTACTTCTAAAAGAAAAACGAGTTGTCGTAGAACTTAAAATCTTAACTTAAATTACTTATAAGCAGCTAAACGGTCTTTGTAATAAATTTTGAAAATACTTTTCGTTGATAAACATGCAGCTATGATCACAGTTTCATAAACTAAACCGAATGCATGTCCTAATGCAATTAAACGTGATAATTCGATATCAAGAGGTAGTGCTTCCATGATTTTTCCGAGAAACGTTAAATCACCATCAAATGGACGAATTTCATCTTGACCCATATAAAGCGTTAATGCGCCGACCTTAAAGCGAACGAGAATTGTTTTCCTTGTAGAATAACAAAGAGATCGCATTGAACATACTTCTTTTAATTTGAGTATTGTTACTTCAATATCGTTTATGTTGGGTGGATCTAATGCAAGTGCTAAAATAGACTTTGGCTCACCGATATTTAACTTTTTAGTTTGAAGAATCACGCGGTCGAGCGATTCTTTTACAAGCGCGGGCTTTTGATACGCTGGCAGAGAATTATACAAATGTAATTTAACAAGACGATAACATTTTCCATGCGCCACACGACCAGCTCGACCTAAGAAGTTTCGTTTTCGTTTAAATTTCAAAAATGAAAATAAAATAAACGAAGCACGAACCTCGCCGTTGATCACAATTGGCTTTCGATGCCCACACAAGTTGTAAACATGAATAATTGGTTTCAGGATCACAAACCGATTCTTTATTCAAGCAAAAATCAATTACTAAACAAAGATTATTTCAGTCGAAGACATCAATCAAAATATTCATCTATCAAACCATATCGAACATCAGGTATTGTTATTGAACTTTCAGCTATGTTCGTTGCCAAGATTATCTGTGAACAGAAGGAAACAGAAACATAAGGAATGAACGACGGATCCGCGTTTTTATAGATTGAGAGTCGAACGTTCTCAAAGTCAACGCTTTTCTAACCGATAACAGACACATTACTCCGTGAACATGAACAAGGAAAGGCTTGAGAGAGAGGAGAGTATGCGAAGGCATTCAGCGATGTTATCGGAACATGACTGGAGATAAAATGTTCGTTTCTTATTTAAGCTTTGCAGGCATGAGAAGCAGTCAAAGCATGCGTAAATCGAAAATATGCGTTATGTTTCACTTGTCCGTGAAGAATCCCGTCGGTAACAAATAACGTAACCTTCGATAGCCAAGCTAAATGCCACTTATTTAGATTCCAGTACTTTATATAGTGTATTTCTCTTCGGCTCTGCTCATCTCATTGAGTTTGAAAACGTATTGAATCAAGTAAATGTTCTCCCGACCAATTATGATAATTCATCAAGTTAGGAAGCATCAGTTATCAAATGGTAATCCGAATTGAAATACTAGCAATATTCAAGATTTTCTCATCTACCCCCCATACACGCGAATCTCAGCCTATTTATATATTCAAGGGTTTTTTCGATTTCGTTTCGTTTTCTTCCGATCCCTATACGATACAAAGTGGAATATTGAGAATGAAAATTTGTTTAAAAGTAGAATTATTAATATACGTCAAAGTAGACATTCAAACCAATTCGACGAACAAGAAACGAATACTACAGAGCGAGAAAAGTGAATGACCATCTCTTATTTCAAACGATGAAAATTATTCAGATTTTTAATTTCCCCGCAGGCTCATATTTTGAGCGAAGGATATTCTATTACGTTCAGAAAATCAAATATTCTTGAAACGAGTTGCACACGTTCTGAAAGTTCTCACAATGCGGCATCGTACAAAGCAATGCTTCGATAGACAAACACTGGTAAGAATAATTATTTATGTGCAATGCTTATGAGTAACTAGGAGTCGTCTTACTCGATAATCATCATGTAAAACAATGATGAGAGTGCTCATCAATCAATTAAGCGTCATGTTAAACAAGTGAAAAATAACCTATCGAACAAGATTTCAAAATTCACATCTGTAATCATTCAAATAAACGTATCTAACTTTTCATGTAACGATGTAACCGAATTCACTAACTCATTTACAATGATCGAAATCTGAACTTCAAGAATAGTCATACAGCCTCTGTTGTTTTAATGAGAACAATCGATAGTGATGAAAGTAGGATGAAAAACGGTTTGAAAATTCATGATGTTTATTTTCAGTAGTTTTTCTCACAGTAGTCTATTCGAATGACGCAGCAGCGAATATTCTATTGGGAATCGGAACAAAAGAAACTGCGTTGATTAACTTATAGTTTAAAATATTTTACTTTTGACGAACATTTGACGTCATGCAGACAGACAGACAGGGGTTTCTCGAAAATTCTTTACCTTCTAAAATATGTGTCACTCGACTTAAGTGAGTGTTTTCCGTCAATTTTGAATACAGTATTCTAAAGGCTATCATGTTACCTTCTATCGTTCTGCTCAGCAAGATCGAGGAAAGTTCATCGTTCTCGACAACGAAATGGACAATTTTAAATTTTTGATTTCAATGATTACGAATGAGACGTGAAGTTCAGTTCCATGATTCCTAACGAGAAGTCAGACACATCGGCATGAATATCAATACATGTTTATTTGAAATTAGTTTCCTACAACAGAATTTCTCATTTTAAGTCAAACTAATTCAACTTTAGATTCATTCTAACACGGTTTTTCTAAACAGTTTTTCATATCAACATAATATTTATGTTGATTGGACGATAGGTCACTATTGCCATAGATGATCATCACTTAGGGGCCATCATTCTTTAGAAAACTTCTTGTTGTTGATGTTTTACTCTGTTCAAGTATTATATTGTACGATGCAGAATTCCAAGTTTTTTCAAAAATCACTTTGAGATGGAATAGTCCAATTTGATCGAAGTTCAAATAAAAGAAAATGTTCGATTTATTTCACGGTAATTTTATCCTACATATAAATAGCATCGATTGAACTACGATATTCTGCAGCCTATTGAGCTACTTGGGGTTTTAGCAACAGCAAGAGCCTGAGTCTTGTAGAAATAACTCTGCATCTTTTGAAAAATATCCGTTTTTTTTTGCGTGAATGAATGGACAGTGATAGAAATACACAATAGTAACAAGTGACCATATTCAACTGTCACATGTCGCTTCTCTCTATACTCTGGTCATGAGTAGAATTCAGTGAGACTAAGAAAAATCTACAAGGGTGCGTGCCCATAACCTGTTCCTCAAGACGCCTAAATAGTTCACTGATGTTTCACTCTATCCATAGATGCGCACAAAAACATCAAATTATACGCTCTTGATCTAGAACTTCGCCTACAGTTAGATTTCTTCATGATCTTATATTCTTAGGATTGAGAAAAGTAAGTTAAAGCAAGATTTCAGATCGACAGCATGATATTTGATATTTTGGTAAACACCTTTAAATGCGCTGTAAAATCAGCGAAACAATCGGAACTGTTGACCAGCGGACCACGGGCCCGAATTCTTTCTGACGATTCTCTTAGTCCTACTTGAAGTCAAAGTATGAAAACAAATGACGCCTGACAGTTGACTGTGTTCTCTCATAGCAGCAATCTATAAAAGGTAGGGTTCGGCTAGACCTTTCGTTTTAGACACCTACATCGAAAATGAAAATATTCTCTAGGACAGAATGGCGAACTAATCTTTTGCGAATCTTGTCCTCACAATTCATAAGATGCTTAGTGAAAAATCAAAAATTTTGGTTAATGAAGTACCTTTCTATAAGTACTTCTGGCAGGTGTAAAAATGTTCATTTGATCGTCCATAGCCAAATCTGAATGTAAGGGAATAATATCATAGTTAAACTTGATACATTCATCTAAATCATCTAAATTAAATTTGGCTGAATCGGGTTTTCCACGTGGAAATCGCAGAGCTTCATGAACTGTTTGAATTTCAAGTAAACCCGGAAGAAAAACGAGCACAGTTGCACGTTTAATAGGTAAATTTTTCGTATGATCCCATCCCGCCATACTATCTTCATCGTCAAAGCTTTTTATTAACTTAACAGCAAGATCAACGGCTTCCCGAGATAAACGTGCCTCGCCTAATTTCAAATCTGGTAACTAAAATAAAATATTTCCATTGATAAACATAGCTTAAAGAGAAGAACAAGAAACTTACAAGACCATAGTTTTGAATATGTTCCAAGTACATATCTTGAACATCAAAAAGTCGATCACCGATTTGAATTTGATGAGCAGGAAGGATTTCTCCGCTAATAACTTGGCGAAAATAATTGGCTAATTTGTCGACTTCGATTGTTGCTGACATTAAAATAATTTTAACATTATGAGAATTCCGAAGCCATAATGTTCGGACTAAGATTAATAGAAAGTCCATCGATTGATCACGTTCATGAACTTCATCGAGAATAATATGTGTGAAATCTTGTAAAGTTTTCGTTAAAATTAATCTCTGTAAAAGAACACCAGTCGTACAATATAATATTCTCGTTAATTCGCAACGTTGTTTATTTAAACTTGTTTGATAACCGACTGTTTGCCCGACAGGCCACTGTCTTGTGTGAGATACGTGTTCACAAAGGGAACGAGCAGCAATGCGCCGAGGTTGCGTTACAACAATATTAACTGGTTTGGAATGTTTCACATATTCATCTAATAAGTATTGAGGAATTTGTGTTGATTTTCCTGACCCTGTATTTCCTTGAATAATTGTTATACAATTGTTTTCAATGGTCGATACGATTTTTTCTTTTTGTGCATAAACAGGTAATGTTGTATCTTGATTGATCCATTGCTTTATTTCTTTATAATCATCAAATGTTTCTAATGCATGCGAGACACCAAATATTTGTCGAATTTCTTCTTTGTCCGCTTCACTTTGTACACCATCAGGATCGGTTTGGCCTTCAATGTCCGATAGATGCTCACGATCCTGATCTCGACCGAGATTCGATCGAGTTAAACGGTTTGTCACCGATGAACTAACTGTTGTACTTCCAAATGGTTGACTTGTTGAACTGCTTATCGTTGTTTCATCGTCATTATCACCCAGAACGCCTTTATTCCAACGCTGAATAGAAGAAAAGAGAACGTTGATGTGAAAAACGAAAAAACCCATTCTTCAATTGTCAATAGAAATGCATCATAGAATGTCGTTAATCGTTGTGAGGATATTTTACACATATAAGCACCAATAGAAATAGACGAAACTCGAACTTTGATCTCATGTGTTTCACGAGGCTATCTCTGTCACTCGATACGGAATTCAACTAGCTGAGCATCGTCTATATTTCTAGAAAAATTTCTTTGTCGAATAAAATTTTCAATGCATACACTTTCGTGTTGATAGAACATCTGATTGAAAAACTTTCAAAGGTAAACGAACAAATATGATCTAGTCCAATCTCGTTCTATTGATAATAGAAAGCATTCAATTGTACGATGTGTTGAAAAGTAATTTACTTGTAAAAATTCATTATCATATCTTTGTTGAAAATCTCGAGCATAAGCTTTTTGATCGATTGGCAGCAATTGTTTTCTTTGACAGAAAATAAAAGAAAAACATTAGTTATGTTAAGGAATAAAACAAGAATTTACTTTTCATGAAAGGTTGCGTAGGGTATAATATCAATTTTACTTTTGTTCAATTGTTGAACCTCCTTTTGTTGCTGTTCAAACGATGTCGGACGAAGATATTGGACAGTTTTACGTTCATGTGTATTCGACGTTGATTTATCAATCGAACTCGTTGAAGTATTAACTCGCGTTGGAATAATACGAAAATAATTTTCAATATCTTGTGCAGTTAAAGATTCAGTTGCTGAATACAAAGAATTTCCGGAAGCATAACTTGGAATCGATGATTTTTGTTTTGCCGATGTTCGACCATCATTTTGCATTGACATCGCCATTTTCCGGCGACGATTTGTAGATTAAAATATCTTCAATTGATACCAAAACGATTTGAAACTCGATAGTGAATTTGGTTTTGTGTATGAGGAACTGTATTTTTTGGGGAGAATCTAACGGCCAATCAGATTTCGATATTTCATTTCTTGAGAAGTTTCAACGTAATAAAGAGAATATTTTTTCAAATCAAGCAATTCGAATGTTTTTCTATATTTCTACGTTAATGGCTATGGTATTTTGTGATGATTCTTAACCGAATGGCTAGATGAAGCGAAGGGCGCCACTTGACAGTCGCTATACAAAAATATGATTGTCTATTCATTGATAATCGAACCGAACCGAACTAAAAGTGTCGGATGAACATCATGCATTGAATTCAATTGATCTGCTTATGTTGTCAAAACAATTCATGCTTCTTTGATTTAACCGATTCGATTCAAATCTCAATGGTGAGATTCAAACAAACGTTTTCTCTTTTATATTGATATTCAATGGTAGCGGATCGTTTGGTCCCTATCAAGAGTTAGATAACATAGACAAAACAAACCCTAACTCAACATCGTTCCAGTAGTATTCGAGAAGAGTTGGCAGAGATTTAGATTTTGCAACTCCATTGGAAGGAACACGAATGTTGTCAAACGGCGTGCCGTTGATATAATGCTAGCCAAGAATGTATCGTCAGTTATTAAGATTCATTGACTGATTGATGTTTCTATATGAAATGTGTAAGTTTTTATCGCATGTCATTCCGAAGAGATTTTATCGAACAGAATTTGTTGTTATCAAAAATTCTCATCGAAAATCAATGTGAGCAGCATAGTTTCAAAGTTGAAATTTAAATTCAAGCTTAAGGTTTGGCATGCATCATTTACTCATGAGCTGTCGTCTACTATGCCAAGTAAATACATTGAAAACAAAGTTCTTATTTAATAGTCCACTTGATTTCTGTTCATTGTTAGAAACATGGGTATATTACGAGAAAGAAAACATATTGCTCTAGTTGAAAAGCTATTGATTTGCAATTGAAAAAGCGCGACTATTGCAAATAAAAAGAATATAATGAGTTTGAATATTTTTCATTCCAGTGTTTATAGAATTTCGATTGAAACAAACGTTTCATTATCAATAATACACTAATAGCTAAGGCAATGAATGTATTATGCTGATTATGTTTAAATTCGATTTCAGAACGACAATGAATAAAAAAATTGTCTGGTTCAGTTGTCTTTACTCAGTTACATAACACTGATTGAAACTTTAACGATGATTTATTCGATTCGTTACAAAGTTTCAAACCATATCAATCATGCATTGTCCTAATTTTTGAATAGACGCATGAGATCTTCAAATCTCTTCCATTTACAACTTATAACTATTTATAGATTCCCATTAGAACAAAGTTTCTAGTCTCTCAAGAGTAATTCTGAAACAATAATTCAATTGTGGCGGTATAATATTTATTGGTGACGTGTAAATGGGGAGACCTATAGATACATGGCTATTACATACATTGCTGAGCGTGAGAGACTTCGATTTCCGCTTGTTGCAGACACAGGTGAAATCTATTCGTACTGACATAAAAACATATCCAAGCTGATATTGAAGCATACAGAGATATTCAAATAATCCGCTTGTCCTAGTTTCTGACCGCTTTTTGTGTACTCAAAAAGTGAGTACACTACTAAAATCGGTCAGTGTGTCCGTCCGTCCGTTTATTCGATAACTTTTCACAATTACATTCGATTGAGTTGAAATTTTGTGCACAGAATTGTCTCATCAATATCTAGGTCAAGTTCGAAGATGAGAAGGATCCGTCGAGAAATGGCTGAGTTATTGAAAAAATTGTCATTTTTCACCAAACAATCCCTGAGGTGGGGTACAGGGAGTTTTTCAAAAAAAACTTTTTTCTCAGAATTATCCACAACTTATGTAAAGTGACTCAGTTTTTAACGCTGATTCTGAATCTGATATTTGTTTCGAAAAAAATCGTAGTTTTCTAAAAGAACATCGCCAAAAAAAGGTCTCGAAATAAACAAAAACTGCATCCCGAAACTAAATTGTCTAGATATATCTCAGTTGGCCAGTAGTGTTGGGATTTACCAAATACCTGGTTCTGTAGCTATTTAAAAGGACTATCGAAAGGTAAAAACCCGAAGTCCATAGATATTAATATTGACCAAACCATCCCTGAGGGGAGGGGGGTACAGGGATTTTTTCAAAAAAAACGTTTTTCTCAGAATTATCCACAACGTATATAAATCGACTCAGTTTTTAACGCTGATTCAGAATCTGATATTAGTTTTGAACCAAATCGAGCTTTCTAACAAAACATTGGCTGCAAAAAGGTCTCAAATGCACAAAAACTGCATCTAGAAACAAAATTGCCTAGATATGTCTGAGATGATCAGTAGTTTTGGAGTTTCCCAAAAAGTTTTACCAAGATACTTCATCCGTGCACACATTCTAGGATGACTGATTTGTCTCATTCACGTTTTGAAGTACACATAACGCTCGGACATAAGTCCGAAGTTTCCGCATTTATTTACAGTTAAATTATATCTTCTAACTCAGAGATTCTCGACATAGGTCAGATTTTAACTATTGAAGTTTGTATCATGTGTAGCATTTCATTAGAATCCTTATTAAAAGTTTTGTAGAATTTTTTCCATATTAGTTTCGTGACAGTTGAATCAAGCAGTGGGAGTCAGACGTTTGAGTTTTACGTCGACAAGAAAAAAAGCAATTCGAATGATTGGCAAGATCAGTTTTGTCGAACAAAAAGATTGTCATCGAATAGAAACATTCATCATTGACAAATTAGATATTCGACGATTTCAAGAAAAGTGAACACGATCTGATTGATAGAGTTACAAAGAATGGATGGCGCGTAAAATTCAACGCGGGATGTTTCAAACATTGAATTTCCTTTGATTTTCTTGCAAGTCGAGAAATCCTTGGATTTTGAATTGCTGAAAGATCAGTTGATCTCCGAAGTGTAATGCAAGGTTATCTCATAAAACCATTCTGTGAATTTTCTACTTATTTCCTAGCAGATTTTACTGTGTTAAAGACGACGTATGTTACACGAGACATTCAGTCGCCATGTTCTAACAGCACGTCTTCATTCTATGATTCATTGAAGTCAGTCTTTTTCTCATGCAGTCATCGAAAATGTTGTGTTGATTCTCACATGTTTTGTATTTCTTCGATGATAGTTCGAATGTCTCTTTCATAAAATATTGAGTGACTATTTGTTTTCGTGAAGTGAAATGGCTAATCTGATGATGATTGCTATCTCTTCGCTAGCATCGACTACGCATCAATCGAATGGCAGTCCGAGAAAGTAGTTTTTAGCAATACTAGTTACTTATATTCTAAATAAATACAACGATTGCGAAAAGAAAATCCTTTTTAGTCAAATATAATAAAAGACGTAAGCCATTTATCTGTTTAAAATCAATTGTCTCTTCTCGAAAACATTGGGCAAGTCCGTAATAAATATCATTTCATTTTTTTTCAAGTGTGTTTTGAACACATTGGTGTTTTATAATAACTATTTTGCTCAGCGATCTTGTCTCTATGTGAAAAGATTTCTCTTTGACAATTTACATTTCATAACTCCACTTAGAAAAAACTTTCTAAATATGATTTTATACGAAAATTAGTTTTGTAAGCATTAACTACTAGAACTTCTATTGATTCTCAGGAACAAGATAGTGAGACTGCTTATTTCTGAGTGGTTTGTTAGACTATGGACAGAAGATGAAAACAAACAAGAGATTTCAGTTGGTTAACGTTCACCTGCCATCGGCAGAGAAAAACACACAGATACGTTGGTTCGTAATTGAGACTAACGAAAAACTGATTCGAAGCCAATGACTGCCAACAGTTCATAAGATGAAACGCCTAGTTTATTTTAATATACAGAAAATAGTGAAAGAATTCATATGAAAGTATTTAAGATTCATTTGAACTATTTTGATGACCAAGAACACGATATTTAAGATCCTAAAGGAAAAACGGAATAAACAAAAGAAAGAATATTTACAATACTCTCACTTCGACTAATTTATGCGTTTGATTGGCTTTTGAGCCAGCTGTTATCATTCCTGTATAAACATTCTTTGCTGTAGCAACTAGATCTAGACGAGAGAAGAAACACGACGGTATTATGTCTAGTAATTTAGAACGAATTCGTTGAAATCTACCTTCAGTCGTAACACCTAAACCATTTGTTTGTAAACGTTTTTCAGCGCAATCCAAAACATCTTGGCATTGTTTATAGTTTATCTTAATATCTTCGACTTTTTGCATCAAATAACTAAACATGACGAAAGCAAAGAGAATAAAAATAAAACAACACACGGAACAAGGTCGACTAACTTGTCCACAACACGATCTTCAATATCAGCACCCAATGGAAGGGATCGAAGATATTTACAGATCGTTGCATTGTAAAGTTCCTAAAGAAAAACGAAAGAATAGAAGCAATAGCAAAATCGGATGCAACGAAGACAACTTGTTGATAAGCTTGATTTATTTGTGCAAATGTCGCTTCGTCTCGTTGAACGTCACTTTGAATGTCCAAAACATGCTGTTGAACACGAACAATCTGTTCCTGAACATTTATAAATTTGCTTGTTGACGTATGTTCCATATCGGTTAACAATTGTTCAGTCTCCGATAACATTGTTCTATTGAAAAAGAAAAAGAAAAAGAAATACAAAGATCATTCGGTCCCTATCAAACAAAAATAACGATGTTTGTTTCTTACACAAAATTTTCCACGAGATCATTGAGCTGTGGTGGTAATAGTTGATCCATCGGTTCAGAAGATTCTTTAGGCTTCTGAATCGCACTTGTAGAAGCTTCTCATAAAAAACAAACACAAGGCAACATGTCATACGGGAATCGTTTTTTCTCAATCATTTATAGGCATTCAAACGGATGCTTGATTATCTATATGAATTACTTGTGCTAGTAATTGTTGTACTTGCTGTTGTTAGTGTTGATGGAGGAGCAAAGAGGCCACCAAGACCAGTGCTTGTTGTCGTCGTTGTTGCTGTTCCTGTGGCTGTTGTTACAGTTGGCAATGTTGGCTAAATAAATAGACATAAAGAAATCATTTATAGGCGACGGCTAAAAAGAGTAGAAAATCTCTTACTAATGTTGTTAAACTAGTAGTTGTGGTTGTGCTAGTTGATTTCGGTGTTAAAAATCCCGTTGTTGTTGGTGCTGCTGATGATGAAGGAAGTGTCAAAGTATTTGTTGTAGTTGTAGCTAGTGGAAATGTTGTTGTAGTTAGTGGTTGAGCGAGAAGACTCGATATTGAACTGGCTGATGTTGAAGTTGTTGTTGCTGGTACTGCAGCAAAACCAGCTGAGCTAGGAGTTGGAGTTGCTGATGACGTTGACGTACCAAATATCGATGGAGTTATCAATGAAGCGCTTGTGGTTGTCGTTGGGAGAATTGATGAACTGGCAGGAACCGTCGAACTAGTGGCGATTGGCGCTGTTGTAGAAAACAACGACGTCGTCTGAAAATATGACAGTCCACAATAGAAGTGAGAAAATCATCACAGAATATTCAAGTTTCCTCAATGAAAGGAAGCAAATCGGTAGATCTTGTCAGTTTCCATTGTCACTGAAGTAGGAGAATTTCACTTTATCACGATGTTCGTTATGATTAGACGTGTACAATTCACTTCGATGAGCGTTAATTGGACACCTATAGTTGTGAGCAGTTCGAGTGAAATTCTTTTTTAGCTTATTTCAATATGATTTTATACTGTTTGACGAATCAGTCGTGAACTTTTTCTACACTACGTGTCTAGTATTGAAATGAAATTTTTAAGCAATCTTTAGAGCGATACTTAAAGCTGAGTAACGAAAGAAAAAATAACCAGGTATTGCATCCTATCGTATTCGACGGTACGTTTTTTTAAGGCAGTTTTGTAGAACAATCATGTTTTGGTTAGAAGAAATACATGGAAATGTCATATTTCATCGGAATCACTTACTCGCAAGCTACCAGAGAAAATGATTAATTATCCTTGTTAGTAACAACATCAGCTTCGTCAGTGATCTTTCATATTTACTCGTTTTCGCCAGAGTAGGAAGCTGTAGCGAATCATTCATTTCTTTTTGAGAACTCTTTGTTTCGTTACAAAAACCAGTTGCTCGAAGAGTAGAGATTGCAATCTTAGAAGTTCAAGCCTGAGTCGAGATCAAGATGCTCTCTCTTGATTGAAAACAACTTTTACGGAAAACTATATGTATAATGAAGATTCCGAGTGTAAAATACAACAAAGCCAAAACAAAATAAATAGTAACTTCACTGGAACTAGATCCAGAGATTCAAGTGAGGTATGAAAATTACCTCTCACTTTTCAATAAAAGAAAAATCAAGCCGACTTATTAAATAGTTTAAAATTTCATTTCTTTCAAATCTATTGGAATACTCAATCATTCGAGATCATCAGATCAATGAAATTTTTCGATCCGGATCCGACGGATTCTCTTGAGGATGTTCGATAAATGTTTTCTTTTTCTATTATTGACTTCGAATAGATTCATCGAACTCACAAAACTACGAATTTTACACAAAAAATGAATTCATCGTTAAAATTCTATTGCGTTAGTTATTCGAATCTCTATTGCAGTCGACCCCCTAGTTAGTTACAAATAAGAACGTTTCTTTCGACTAACTTTTCAAATTCTATGAGATCATATTTAAATGAAGTTAGAGAAATTTGCCAATCAACTTATGCACTATGGACATATGCCTGTCAGAGATAAGATGGAAATCCTTCTATATTCTTCGTCAATTTCAATCATTAGTATCTGTTGATTACGTGTCGTCAAAAGGAAAAAATTGATTGAAATTTAAAGAAGAACTAAGTAGAAAGATCCATTTTTAAGTTCATTTGTAAACGACCAAAACTAACCGAAGGAGCAGCGGTAGAAGTTGTCGTCGTAGTAGTTGGTTGTAATGGAAATGTGAATGGTGCTGGTATTGTAGAGGCTGATGATGTTGTTGTCGGTGTAGTCAATGAAAATGGTACTGTGCTTGCAACAGATATTGTTGGTGAAGGGTTTACGAGACTAGCTGCTGATGAAAATGGAAATAGTGATGATGTAGGTGCAGTCGTCGTTGCCACTGTAGTAGAAATAGGATTAGTAGCAGTTGAAAATGAAAAAAGTGAAGATGATGGAGTAGCGGTTGTTGTTGCTCTCTGGGCGCCAGCAAATGGAAAAGAACTAGATATCTGAAAATAGATACATAGTATGGTGATACATTTCCATTCTTATACTCATAAAAAGAGAAATATTACTGGTGCCGCTGTAGATGTTGTTGTTGAGGATCCAAACGGTGCCATTGCTGATGGTCCAGCACTTGAAGTAAATAAAGATGATGATGAGAAACCTGTTGAAGGCGTAGTAGTTGTTGTTACTCCAAATGGAGCTGCTGGTGCAGTAGTGCTTGTACCGAATGGTGTCGCTGTGGAGACAGGCGCACCGAATGTAAATGAAGAACTTGTTGTCACGGTTGGAACAGGAGCAGCACTAACAGCAGGTGTTGAACCAAAAGTGAATGAAGATGCGGGTTGAGTTAGAGAACTTGTTGTTGTTGTTGCTGCTACTGCTGGTGTTGGAGTTGCTCCAAAAGAGAATGGTGATGGTTGTGTTGGAGCTGCTGTACTTGTCGATCCAAATGTGAACGACGTTGGTTGTGTTGTTGCGGCTGCAGCCGTACCAGTCGTAGATCCAAATCCAAACGAAGGTGGTTGGGCAGCAGGCGCTGCTGCTGCTGTTTGACCAAATGTAAATGTAGAAGGTTGAGCTGTTGAAGTTGCAGGCGTTGATCCGAAAGCAAACGGAGATGGCTGAACTGTTGGAGCTGCACTTGTTGAACCAAACGCAAACATTGATGATGCTGTAGTGGTAGGAACTGCTGTTGCACCGAATCCGACTGTTGTACCAGTAGAAGCACCAAATGGCGAACTGGTAGATGCACTATTTGTTGCGCTCGAACCAAATGTAAAAGGATTCGAAGTAGTTGTAGCCGTTGGAGCAGTTGTTGTCGCACTACTACCAAAGGTAAATGGAGAAGCACTTGCTTTAGTCGTATTTGCCGATGCACCAAATGAAAACATTTTCTCTAAAACAGTGAAACTAAATTTATTCAGAGAAAAAGATAACATTAAAAATGAGAAATTATTTTAAACGATGAATTATTTCTCTTCAAATATCAATGTGTATGCAATAATTGTGCAAATGACTCATCGAATAGAAATCTATTCATTGAAGTTACCAGTCGAAATGTTTGGATTATCCTCTAGATTTTTTTGTTTCAACGTATAGTTATTTTTTGGAATAGATCTCAAAGTTCCTAAATACTTTAAGAAATAGTTTTGAGAAAATGAAAATCTAACATGTCACATGGGCAGTGTCGAAACAGGATAGATGTCTCTAGTGCATGACCTTTTTCATTAAAATATATCAATATAATTTGAACCTAGGTCTCATCGATAGGGCATTCAATAATACATCTCTTTTGATGAAATCAAGCATCTATATATTGCCATTACAGATAACTTGTTAATACTGTAATTATCTATATATATATATACATATATATGTTGTAGGGGAAATTGAAATTCAGGGGAAATTAAAATAGCAGATAAATTTCAATTTCCCCCAGGGGAATTTAAAATTGCCCTAGCAAAAAGTTAGGGGAATTTGAAATTGCCCTATACGGGAAATTAAAATTTCAATTTCCCCTAGGGGAATTTTAATTTCCCCTAGGGGAATTTTAAATTCCCCTAGAATTTTAATTTCCCCTCCAACATATACATTAAAATATTGTACAGATGAACATTGTCCATGTCGTCGGCATTAAATTTGCATCTACCAAACCTTTCTTCATATATAACTTGAGTCTGAATATATTTAGTGTGGAAAATATATTGAGAGAAAATAATACTCAAGCCCGGAAAATCCCACGGAATCCACGGCAGGAGTCATCAGAAGGTATGAAAGAGAATTTACCATGAGAGCTCCTAGAGAGCATTAAGGGATTGATTGTTTGAGTGACTGTTTAGTACGTCACATATGCAAGTTCCATATAATTTGTATCAGTTTCTTTCTCTCGCTAGTCTATTTTTGCAGAAAAATTCTTGAGTTCTCAGAAAATTGGTAAGCATTCTTCGATGATTCTTTAAATGGATCCTTAAAATATTCACTAAATCACATTTCGCCAATCATTTATTGCTCAATTATTAGGATTCAAGATTGATTTTTCGAGAAAATTTGGCGTTTTCTCAACAGAGGTGTCTACCTAATTCGTTCAACAGGCATCATCTCAAGCGCAACGGAGAAGCTCCGATGGTCGAATGTTGAATCACATTCAAACAATGGGGTGTCGGTGAGAGGACTCTGACAGAAATCCCCATGACATTTATCCCTTTCAAAAAATTAATCTTAAAGTAAACATTCATCTTTTTAAATCTTGATTTTCCTCCACACTTTCACAAACGAGAAAGTAATAGTTGCATGCACTTTAGCACTCTCTTCATAAATCTTCGTGTATCCGTTGACAGATTCTCGATTAGAGAACGGTGTCTATATGATTCATCTCAATTCAACAGAAACGGCGTCGTTTACATTCCGACGAGAAACGCTCCTTAATGTGGCATGACGTGCCACCTAAATCGGTGAAAAAGCCAAAAGAAGTCCTTGGCTTCATTGTTTACGGCAGGTATCTAGACGTTTCAATCCATATTAAGCGCAACTCCTGACTGTCGGAATGATCAAATTGGTTATTGAATTCGACTTGAGAAGTTTCGACTGAGAAAGATTTCTAATCAATAGAGGTTTTGGTTGAAAAACTAATGCATGAATAAGAGAACAGAAAAACACATTGCAACGAAACGGACTCGTATAAGATCAATTCTGCTGATTAAAGATTTTGTTGTTTTATGCACATACAATCTGTAACAGATAGAAAAAAATAGACTTGTGGTGTATTTTTTGATCTAGGCTCGTACATATTCATATCACAATGTCGTCTATATATTTGACATGTTAAACAAAATTCTATTCAAATTCGAAAATCAGAACCCATTTTTATGATGGGTAAAAAGAGCTGATGAAAATATTCGTTAGTGTCCAATGATTATTTCACAAACATTCATTTCGATTCATTACAGTCTTGACACATTTCCAAATCCATCATGCTAAGTATTTTCGATATTAAAATACGAGTAGCTATTCGCTCACGCCCTGCTATATTATTAGATTTTTGTTTAGAAAAACAACTCAACCACTATGAATTTCTAGAAAGAATATTACTCGAGCTGTTAGTATGGTGGTTAGCAGAAAAACGAATGTGTCAGAAATATATTTATTGATTAACGATACTTTAGATAGATGACAAATTTCTCATTTTTGGTAAATATTTTCGGCAGCCAGGACCAACTGAAATGAATGAAAAAACTTCAATTTGGTATTGCTCTCGATTAAAAACAAATCTGCATACTGTCCGACGTCTAATCATACATCGGTAATTTATGACTTTCTATTACGATAAAACTAAATTTCATTCTTGAGCTAATGCACTTACCGATGGATGAAAGATAAAAATAAATTTGAGATTTTCTTCTGTTTTCAACGTGGCATCTACGAGGAATGGGAGACATTTGAATATTCATGAAAAACGTTTTCATTAATTTTATTTCCCATTTTGTATGGACACACGATTTTCTATACTTCCCACAAGTCACTATTATCATTGTTCTAACGAAAAAGGTAATCCATCTCTTTTATTGAAATAAGCGATGAGGCAAATAAAACTTCTATCGAGTTACATCGCTCTAAAATCAAGTAAGGCAAACTTCTTTTAAGATTCATGAGACGCGTCATAAAAAGCTTCTCCCGAAAATAGATTCAAGCTATTAACAAAAGCTTGCTCACTTCAAATGTGGACACGTTGATTTTCTATAGGAAGAAGATCATTCTAATTCCGTGCAGAAGAATAAATCGATTTTAATCTCATCTACTAAAAGCAAATGTTCATGAATATAGTAATAAAGAATTTTCAATAAACGTTTAAATCGAAGGAACTGTTACAAATTCGAAACAGTGCATTTATACCAATATTTCTATCGTAGATAATTTTGAGTTCATAAGACAGTTCAGGTGGAATCGTCGTCGAAAATGAATAGACACATAGGTGCACGTGTGTATATGTATTCATTTTCATTTTCATTTCATCGAAACTAAAGCGAAATATTATTATTGAGTAATTTCGAGTGAGCTATTAAATAAGAGAAACTTTATCTTTTCTCGCGCATTTCGCAATCCATGGAAAATCTCAACTCCTATTTGGTCAAATATTCAGATTGGGATAAGCATCGGATGTTTAGTGAATCATTCGTTAATCTCTTTCTTGAGTCTTAATTCGACTTGTCGTGAGTTTTTCAAGTTTAATACATTTATGAAATGTTCGATAGAATAGCCGATCGTATGTCTTCTCCAATGAAGTGTCTTTATTTAAACGCCAATAATGTAGCCAGAATCAACAAACGAGAGTGTTGAATAAATATTCAAAGCGAACATTAGGTACATGCGACCTGTTTTAGAAGGACAAATATTCATTTCATACGAAATACTACTTTTAACAATCAGAACAATCGATTCATTCGATTTTTAATGATTTAGTCAATATAATTGAAGATTTGAATGTTGAGATAAACATCAAGTATTTATTACATCGAGCCTATCTCTGCAAATGTGAGAAAGAGGCAAAGTTAAGAATATTGCTTTCTTTTTTCTTCATACTGTTTTTTGCATTTTATTCAGTCACTACACAGAAAAGAGCGATGCAGCATGTTGCTCGAAGTTACTCTTTTTTATTTTTTTTCTGTGGCTCATGTGTGCTTCATGCCTATCGAAATAAGTAACGTTTCTTGTCAAAGTACAACCTATACTATAGACAAAAGAAGATTGCCTGTTAAGGTCATATTTCGATAATTTTTTTCATAAAAACATCGTCGAGTGGAAATCTCTATTCTATTGAAAGCGAAGGGACACATTTGACACTGACAAATATTTCGGTCGTTCTTATATTCCTATGAATATAGATGTAGAGGAAAAAAACAAGTCGACGACTGTTTTTACGTGAGAATCAAACGATTGAATCTATTTCAATCGGACATTTTTCTCCAGCTTTCTCTTGCTACCTGTTCCTAGACAACACTTTTTAAATGATGAGAGCACGTAACAATCATAAATAGAGTCACAACTAAAAATTTCATTTAATCGAATAGTTTATGGTTATCGAAACAAGATTTCGAAGTGGATTGAATTTAAATTTGAATGGTCAAAATAGGTTGACTCTGAAACGAGAATGAAGTAATAATTATCGCCGTTCCCTAGGAGCACTTAATTCAAACAAGCATTCGATATGGTCCCATCGAAAGAAATGGTTTGTCCATTTGTCAATCTTCTATTCGAATATCTCAAATGATTTCTTTTTCTAGGATCATTTAACCGAAGCAACGTCGAATGCGGAGCCAACTGAACATCTTCGATGTCGTGTGTGTGGTGCATCAGCTCGTGGATACAATTTTGACCAAATCTCATGTGAATCTTGTAAAGCATTTTTTCGACGGAATGCTCTGAGAAATACGGTGAGTCTCTTCACTTCTTTTCGCATAGTAGTCGTCTTGATTCTTGGCATCTATTTTTAAACGAATCAATGTCACAACGACTTGTTTGATCCTTCATAAACATGTAATGTAACAGAGAGAGAAGACATTATATTTATTTTCACATATTTGCACGAATAGTATGTGTTCGAGATTTAGTTCGCCGGTCATAAGTATTGAAACAATAAACCAAACCTGAGTATCTCTACCCTGCAGAATCGCTTTTCTCAAGTTCACAAATATATTTTTGAGTAAATTTTCAGTGCAACTTCGGCTGAGTGTTCGCTAGTAACTGACGTAGGCTACCATCATAGATGTTGGCAACCAACTTTTATTACAATTAGCAGGGATATCTCAAGCTCTAAGTTATTCTGTCTCTCTCGACCGCCCAACCCTACACTGGGAAATTCGGTATTTTTTGCTGGACAATTTAAGCAATGTTTAGAAAACTACGTCGTTCAAAGTGCTCTATAGGTTGTTGTTTCGGAACATCCATCGTCGAAAAATATATCACTTCGATATTTTAGCTCCAACGGTGGATGAAATTTTAAAATATTTTTTCCCTCTGTCATAACGATACACTCAGACGGTTTCTCCATAAGAACAACATTTTTCAGTGGTACTTTGAAATTCATCCTGATCTCTGAAAATGTTTTTCGATAGTTTACTGCAGAGAATGTCGAGAAAGTTATTAATCAAGGAAAAAATTTGAATACGACTGCCCCACTTCGATTAAATAAAGGCATATTTTTCCCAGGAGTAAGATGTTCATTGATCGCTTTTTCCGAAAACGATGCTGTGATCTAGCACAACTAATTCGGACAAAGAAGTGTCATTTTTGCTTAACTAGACAAAACTCAATATTTTAGTTTCGTCAAGAAATTGTTCTGCTTAATCTTGAAATTTCGAATCTACGTTACAAACCGATACGATATGTGTTTCTGTAGTGTGAAGAAGAAAACAAAAGCGACTGACGCAAAGAATGAATAAAAATAGTTAAATACTTCTTTCCTTGTTTGTCAAGGTAATCAATCTATTGTTTTCTTCCGTAAGTCTGGAATACTCCGTTTCTCAGTTGTAGTCGGTTGTACTACTTGACACCAACATTTCTCTTACGAATCCGATCTATAAACATCTGTTAATTTCAGGTAAAACAATGACTCGATTCGACCGAAATCCGACGCTCATATTCAACTATTTTCCTTGATTAATAACTTTCTCGGCATCCTCTATCATGAACCACCGAAGATCATTGTCAGAGACCGTCATGAATTTCAGTGCACAATTGAAAATTGTTATTCCTATGCAGATATTGTCTGAATGTAGCACTTTGACAGAAACAAAATGTTTTCTCTGCAGTAGAGATTCCATCGTTTCACAATGTCAGGTGCACAGAACATATAATGATAGTCTGAAGATGAACTTCACGATAAACGTCGTTGTTGTTTAAAGCAGCACCACATCGTATGTAGACGTTCAGAGGAGAATCAACACATGTCCTGTGAAAGACGTTGCCGCATATCTCTAAGTGTCAGCATGTTCGATACTACTGATTTGTTTCTCGTTCATAAACAGGAGTACTTCGCAGCTTTATTTCGAATAGAAATCGATTGTCATTATTGTTGATACGTGTCAACTGTAAACTATTAGCTCGAATGAATACTTGAACGAATATTCAGTTGTCTAGTGAATGTTTTATTTTTCACATAAATTTTCTTCTAGCCCGATTTGCATTGCCGATATAACGATTCATGTGAAATAACGGTTGAGTCTCGTCGTCATTGTACTTATTGTCGGTTGAAAAAATGTTTCGACGTTAAAATGAGGAAAGAATGGATTCGAAGTGAAGAAGAATGCCGACTAAGAAAAATGAAGCGTCTCATCGCACAAAAGAAAAGTACCGATCAATCTTCGAATAGTTCAATAACGAGAAAACAATGTCGTCGATCAACTTTATCGTCGAATGTAACGAAACGATCAGTGCATTGCAAACAACCGGTACAGTGTAACAGAATTCGCTTCTAAATAAAGAAAATCAGTAATGCCTACATTTATATACTCGCCAATACCCAGCTCGAAGAATCCAGTGAACCGGAATCCGATCCGAGTCTCATGGGTTTTTGTCGAAATTTGACGCAAACTGATAGAACTCGGTGAAAACTTAGTTGTATCCAGTCAGATTTTATATCGGAATCCGGGTCATTGAATTCCCAGTTACTTCCGATCGAATTCCGTCAGCATTAAAGCGAGCCGATTGATCACCTTCGTCCCGGCATCGCACCAGAGCTGTTTTTAGTATGTGATTAGCTCCTTCGAAAGACTTTTATTTGATAAGTAAATGCGATTTCCTTGAGCTAACAATCTACTTGCTTTTCTCATAGATGTTTACAATGAATACAAATTTTCCCTGTTCCATGTTAACAGCTGACGATTGGTCATTGATTAATAATATAAAAGTAGCATATGATTCGTCGACCTTGGAAAGTGAAACTTGTTCGACCGATAATTATTCACTAGTCGATTCAACACTGAGCGATTTTGTCAACGGTGAACAGAAAATGTTTGGAAGTTTAATTCAATTCTATAAAAAGATCCCGCATTTCAAACAGATCAATTTAGAAGATCAAATTGTATTGATAAAATGCAATATAACACATTTAATTCATATCCATCATGTTCTTAAAGATAATTTTGTTGAAAGTCCAAAGCTTGGGTTCTACTTGGATAAGTGTTTAAGTTCGGATGTTCATCAACGGATGTTAAATATATGTCAATCATTCTGTCATTTTATTCAACATCCAATGATTTTAAAAATAGTACTTGTTGTGTTTATGTTCATAACAAATCTTTCAAGATTACCGTACAATCAACTTTTATCGCAACTCGTTGATAAAGAATTAATAATCAAACATCAAAATTTCTATATAACATTATTATGGAAATATTTAAATGTCGTTTATAACAAAAAAGACGCAATACGAGCTGTAGAATTTCTTGTTTTTCAATACGTCCGTTATCAGCTATTGATATGTGAAATGGAAACAATAATTTTAAATCAAATAAGTCCCGATCAATTTCATCCGTTAATGAAATCTGTTCTGCGTTTAACCTAGATTAGTTTTTTGTTGATTAGAAGTTTCGAGCAGTTCGAAAAGGATTGCAACGAACCTTGAGGTCTCGAATCGATTCAATGAACGACTCAAAATAAAGTACTTGGAACAAAAACAAAATATTGACTCGAATATAAACAACGATCGTTTGTCTGCTCTCGTTTGAATTTCATCTTAATCTTGTTTTCGTTGATCTTGCCAGTCTTAAGCGGCACTATTTCAAGTTTTGTTTTCGTGAATTTATTCCGGTTAGTTATGAAAAACCATGATTCCATTTTTTCACGTCTATGCCAATACCTGTCGAATAAAATCTTCTCCTACTCTACCGTTACAGTTTCGTGAAAGAGTGCCATTCCAAATCAGTTGATATTTAACAATATGCTGCTTGATTGTGACTGTTATCCACATTGAAATAATATCTATTGGAAACAATTTCCCGCTTACACAAGGATTTACCAAAAGCAAGTTAATGAATATTCACTAGCGAAGAGAACTCATCGACTGTTCAGTTACTTTCAGATCCAGAGAGAGAGCTCTTCCTATTTTATTTCATGACGAGGCTACACGTGTCCATATTCATATCCTTCTTCCATCATAGCCACAGCCGAAGACAGAACCACGTCCATCACAGAAGAACGCACACCATAAATACTTACACCATAAGAGACTAATCGTCACTCCATCTTACTCTCACAGCCGAGCAACGACACCATTCTATCGTAATATCTCCATCCTACCGTTTTAGCTAACAACAGACAAGATGCAAAAATGCAATTTCTTTAGATCTACCAAGACAAAGGTTTTAACTTACAGATACTGGACAAGAATTTTCGAGTACGAGACCTAAACGTGTTTGTGTCGCCATGATTTTTAGCGCCTAGAAACCCTATTATATGATTTTGTTTTTCACGCTCCATCTTTCAAGCTGCGAGGAATGTTACAACAAAACGTTTTGCCAAGAAGAACTTTGAGCTGACGAGCTATGATTACGAAGCTGAAGACAATCCTAGGATGTAGGCGTTTAGTTTTTGGACCGACTTATATCCATCGGACATCCAACAACGTCTGCTTTCATTTTCATTCCTTAAAATTTGGATTCAGATATTTTCTTTCGCGTAGCACAGAATTTTATTTTCAGTGGAAGAAGCAAATAGAATTTTCAACACTTCTGGAGTGTGTCAAAATGGTCCCAATCATCATACAATATATGAATATTTACCTAAAGAATTAATTTATTATAAACAAAGTATCTTGTTTATTTATTATGCTGATCGTAATCGTTTTGAGGCAATGAGAGACGATCAAAAATTTCTTTCTTGGGATTCTTGTTTCTGGCTCACGCAAAATGAAATATTCCGTTCTATAATGACAATCGTTTAACTTCGATAGTCCAATAGAAATTGTCTCAAGTTATGCATCCACGCATTATGTATAACTATGTAAAATAATTTCAGATCTTTCCATGAAACAAATAGCACAAAGACGTTGAAAAATAATTCATGCGTGTTAGAAAAAAGGATGAACAGTGACAAACAATATAATTGGTTCTATTTGTCGATCTACCCGTATATACTACAGACCCCGCATGGCAAATCAACGGAAAACAACTTCTAGTTTTGCAAGAGAAAAGAAGAAAATTTCATGCGATGTAGAGTTTTCCCCATCCCCTCCTAACCGGAACTTTGATCCAAATGGCTCTGAATGAGATTTTCCCCTTTGCTTAATTAAGAGTAAATGCTAAACGTATTATTGGTATTCGAAAAATCTGATTAATTTTCCACGTCTACACATCATTCGTTGATTACATTTATCACTTTCGAGTCAGATAAAAAAACAAATCATCGGCAAAATTTGCGCGATAATAACATAACAATATTTACAAAGAAATATAATATAAAAGAGTTAGGTACTCTCCCGTTTCGTTCACTTAGACAAAACCAAGATTCTTTGACCGAATTCCAGTGATAAACAATGTACTTCTCCTGTCTCTTTTTGAATAGTGCACTTTTCCTTCTCGTTTTTATCGTTACTTTGCCAACTGAAGCCATGCCAAGATTTGAAAGGACGGATTTTAACGATCTCATTGAACAATCACGTGAACCTGCCTCATAACAACGGATGGCAGCAGCTAACAATCGAGCAGTAAGATATTTTAAGATTCAGAGATTGTAATTGATATTCAACGTTTTCTTTTCAGTTGGATATTTATGGATAAGTTTCTGCAGGTGGCAACGATTGCGACTATTTCTTTCTATACCCATAAGGTCAACTTGGAGTCGGATTGTCTTTGTAAAGTGATGCACGCTATTCATTAGGGACCGGAACTTCCTCTAGACAAGGAATCAATCTATCTGGAGTAGTAAGCATTCATCGCTACATATCTTAATAGTTGAGTGCTCTCACATAGCTTTTTTCACTTTCTATAATCGCGTGTGGTCGTTATGAATCTGTCTTCGCAACTTTCTACCCTATGACGACGAGATTATGGTGGCCGTCGATCAGTTGAAATGTGTGCGGAGCCTTCCAGAAGTGTCTGATTGAGTAAAAAAGAGAATGATCTCTTTTCATTTTTTAGTAAGTGGTTCGGCAATGGTGCCATCTGACTATCAATCATACGAGAATTTATTCTCTTCTCTCCCTTTCGTATATCGATATTTCCCAACAATCACTATAGAATTATACTCTTCAAGGCTAGGTTACACAGTATACGGATGATGTATTGAAAGTTAGTATTACTTTAGCTCTGATTTGCTTACCAAGTGTCCTCTGATATCTGCAGTTGAGTATTAAAGAGCAATGAAGCGGCTGAGGTGTTTCGGACGGCTTCTTTCTTGAAATGGTCAATTATGTTTTCGACGTCATTTCTGCGATTCTCATAGGAAATCATAGGTTTGAATTCGTAAAAGCTGAAACTATTTTACGTTTACATTGTAAAGTTCGATAGCCGTAGCCTCGTGTTCTAGACAACCAACATCAATAAATCAACATCGAACAGAAATAGTTTCTCATATGAGCATTGAAAATAATTAAGAAATTAAGAAGAGATGGTTTTTCTTCGACGTTTTCCGATGCGTTAAGAGAGGATATGAGATTGAAAAAGGGTAGTGCAATTCAATAAACTATTCGATGATTGAAATCATGTAAAAAACACAGTCCTCATACGATTAAAACTAAATTTCTACTATTTCTCTCGTGTTTCATATAGGCGAAGACATCGAGTTGAAAATATGATTCGTTTTTATGAGCATTGAGTCGATCGGTAGGTTTAACAGGCACGATAAATATGAAAGAAAAAGATGAACTTCTGTTTTTTTTATGATGAATAGGAAAAGAGTGACAATTGAAATATGAAAAGTGACTCTCAATATATGTATCTAAATAATCATTGATAGGCAAAGATCAAGAAGTTGAAAAGAAAAACCTATTTCTGCCACACAATCATTCCAATCGATTTATCATGTTTCATCTACTTATTATGTTTACACAACTATCACGAGCGACTCTCCATAAGGAGATAAGTGTGACTGCTGACCTCACCATTCACTGTATCCACAATCACACTTACACCTTCAACATCCAACATTTCAGCGTGCACATCGTTCTATTCACGTTTCAAGGGAAAGTGTCGCATTCATCGAAGCATTAGCCTATGAAAGGGATCAATGCACGAGGGGCATCGTCGGAAGAATGCTGGATGCTTATGATATGTCCATCATCGTTTAAAATAAAACGAGACGCTTTCCTCTCGCTATCCTTTTACCGAAAGGTTGAGCTATTTTTCCAATTTTCAACGGTGCTCGTGATTTACAATCATGTGCACATTTTTGAAAGCAATGATCGTACAGTTGAATGCAATCCATATACTTTAATACCAGATTATGTTCGCCATGATGATGATGAATAACGTTGCCATTTTCGTACGCCTTCATTTTGCATAGAAAATTTGATTGATCATCAACGCAGTAACCGAATTATATTAGATTTAATGTTTAATTTTCTTGATTTCAACTGTGCTCTTGCAGATTAATTCCGTGGCTGTTCAAAAAATCAACTCATTGAAAACAGCATACACTATTCACAACATTCATCAGTGTACCGTTGTGAAAATGCATTTCCAAACATAAAATACTAGACAGAAATTTTGGTTGCCACATGAAGAATGATGAATTATAAGAATTTGGCTGCTCATTGGATAGTGAACATCGTCGTCAATGTTTTGACGAACTCAAATGTCTATCTTCAATAGTCGGTGACAATGTAGAGCTTTGTCAAACACTTTCTATTAACAAAAACCAACCAATTTCTTTTGGAATATTATTTGATGGAGCTTTCGATCCTTCACCGGAATTTTTATGTCCAACCGTTACACAGACTAGACTGGCTCTAGAGATTGACCTTGTACCAATATTTAAACAAGATTTGATGCTCTCAGTGCATGCGATGACGATCCAGATGAAAATAATTGTAGAAGATTAATGTGTGCTTCGGGTTCTGGTAGATGCCTTTCATCGATTAATTGTACTATTGTTTTTTTGTCAGCAGATGAGATTGATGGTAAAATAATCAATTGTCTTGGTGCAACGGATGAGCGTGATTACTGCAAATTAAAACATCTAAAAGAGGAAAATATTCGTTTTATTCATTGCTTGAATTCTCGAAGATATATGCCTTGCTCTTATTCGGGGAACAGTTATCATCACTGCCCTTTGAGCGATCATGAAAAATTTAGCTAATATCATTGCAAATTATGCGACGAAATTTACACTACCAAACGAACTGTAGTCGAAGATATTTTCTGTCGATACTTTTATGCCAAAGCAAGTATAGCTATGCGTTTTTTCGTCGAAGATTCGATATTTTCTATTCTCAATAAAAACCAAACACAACGGATAAGCTAATCGAGTAAATCGAACAACATTGTCTTGTTAAGCAAGGTACAGAATTTCAATCGATTAACACTACATGAGTATGTCGACGTAATTGTGGAATGTATAATCGTGTCTGTGTCGATGGAGATAACCATACTCATATATGCTCTTCTCCATCTAGTCACTACGATCACTTATGTCAATATCAGAATCGATGAGTCAGGTTCGCATTAGGACTAGTTGCAATTGATGGATGTACCGAGTGCAATATTTGAACTGTTCTCTTTAATCGATGATGACTCACAGGAAATCGAATACTACGATCAACTTGTCTGTATGACAGATAAAAGTTGCAGAATGAAGTTCAAAATTAGTATATTGAAATGCAAAACCACCTAAGAATTATTTCAGAAATGATTCAAAACGTATTGATGTTTGTGACAAAATTAATTTAGTTTGTCATGTAAGTTGACATTTGAGCATTCCGTTTTCTCTTCTTGGCTGTCAACCATCTAGCACTTCAATTTACTATTCAAGTTCAACGAGTTCGAGCATCAAACTAATGCTCACTAATATACATCAATGGGGATGAATGTGCAAAACATGTTAACGACGAAAACTGTTTTTGTCCACGCCGTTGCAACTAGTCTGGTGTTCAATGTGACATACCAATCGATTGTAGTGATTATTTCTCGGATTCTATCTGAATTGGATCGATCGATAATAAATCTATCGGTATATCTCATGCGACTAAGTTTGATCCACGATGTCTACAGGAATCGCCATGCTTACCGGGCACCTGCATAGATAATGGTTACCGCATATTAATCAATAGCAACATAACTGGTGACAACTATGCTTGTAAATGTCCTAATGGTTTCTATGGAACAAAACGGCAATATTCGAAGGCCAGTGTCGATATTTGGTTCATCGATCTTTTTATTCCATGTTTTACGATTATTTATACAATATCTCTGTTCCATAATCGGCAACCGATCCCTACAATGTGGCTAGAAAAAAGAAACAATTTTTTTCTATTTCTTATTAAGTGATGAATATCGATATGTTTTATATGATTGTTATTCGATTCAATGGCAATTATTTTCTACTTGTTCTTCACCTATGAAGCATGATTTACATTTCTGCATCGATTGCTCGAGCTTGACGATGCGTCCCCACACAAAAACGTTTGAATTCGACAATAATGGCACTATCTTATTTAAGACGAATCAACTATTATCACAAACAAAGTCAACATGGATTACATCTTGCTTGTTCTATGGATGAAGTATGCACGCGTTTATGTCGATTACAATGTTACACCTATTGTTTCATATTCAATTATCAAACAGCATTTGCATGTCACGAAAATACCCATGGTCATAATGAGAGACAATGGTTACCCGATAATCTTAATTGTTCATCGACGACAATTTTATCTGTAAGGATTTTGATTTTGGTAACCAATGTAAATTCTCTTAAGAAAAGTTTTTATATTGACACAAGACGATATTTTATACTGTGAAATCCAACCGCACTTGACATTTTTCAAGCAAACATTTATAAATTAAGAATGAGGGCATCAATCACCATGATCGTATTTATCATAGGCTCGATGGATGAATTTTCAACGAAGAAATATGCTAGAAGTTGTTTGTGGATTTTCTCTCTTTGCCCTAGCAATTACTTCTGTACTTATAAGCAATGTATTCGACACCGAATTCGGGGGAACTAGTTTTATCTCGACTGAATCTTATCAGTAACTATGCTTTAAAACAGTGGATTTGTGTACTAAGGAGAAGCCTACAATCAATGTTCTTTTATAGGTGCAAAGTAGGATTCACACATGCCTGACTATTGAATGAATATGGCCCATTTTTCACGGTTGTCGACTTTAATAAAGTAGAAAGCCGACGATTTACAAAAAGAACGATTCACTCTTTGCCTTTTCGTATTATTCGTACTGTTATCTGCAAATCTATTCACCTTGATTTCTTAAACGATGAATTAGACAAACGTAACTCATTCTAATTCCTCACTCATCGTTCCTCCAGAAGGATACCACAATCAACATTCTATTGCACACTTTCACTTCGCTTTCGATTCATCTTATAGATTCCACCATCACCATAACGACAGCCGATCGTCGGCGAACTCTGATTCAAACAGAACAAAGTTTCAGATAACACTTCTGTCATTCGTTAGGCAGTAGTGTCAATTTTTTAAACTCACTTAAATTCAACGTTCAAGTTTAACAGATATCTAGGACTGTTGTGAATATCTTAAGAGAGCGTTTATAATGTGCCCGTGTGTTTTAAGGATGTATGCGAATGTATGATAACAATGTTTCTTGTTTAGAAAAGCTAGTAATTCTATTCGGGAACAGGCGTTGATAATTATTAACTTGAGAGAGAGAGAGAGAGAGAGAGAGAGTTACTTGCTCTCAACTCAAGAATATCATTCGAAGATCATTGTTAAATAATTGAGTTCTCGTGTCAAGATTCAACTTCGTGGCTTGAAATTCATATTTTATTAGAATGAATGATTCAGGTCCACTCACGTTTCCGATAAATAAACAATTAGACTTGTCTGAGTTTATCGATAAATATTCTTCAGACGTAGAATATTTTATCTGAATGATACATTTATTACTTACAATTTCAATAAATAACTCAATACTGGTAAGAAAAAATACAAATGTTACCGAATTCGTTCGATCATCATTCGATAAACACCGTCAAAACTATAATAGACAATTCAATCAATTCAGCTAGTTGCTCGTATCGAATTTCCGATTGTTATATGTTTCGATAATTTTAGTCCAGTACACATTGTAATCATTCATAAAAGTCTTAATTCCACCTGATTCCTTTTGATTAAAATGATCGCTTGAAGCAGCACACGCAAATGCATTAGTGTTTGAAATAAAAAAGTCTTCGCTGCATTGAGTTTCATAACGATAATCGACGTTTTCAAAAATAAGTTTCGTTTCAATATTAATCATTTTCGCTAATAAACCAGTAAAATAAACATCTGACAATGGAAACGGTTTTCGATCAGTTTGATAAGCACTGAGAAATAGAGAACAACTTTCAAACGACATTAAATAACCAAAACCAGAGAGAAACGTAGGGTACCGTGGACACGAGTATTCATCTTTAGTAATTACATATCGTTGGCCAACATGATCATATGAATGACGAACAACTAGAGCGTGTTCGATGGGAAAGCCTAGTAATAAGTATTTGGTTTTATTTTTCAAGTTTTCGAAGTATTGTTTTGACAATAATAACAAAAATGTGTTGATGAAAATGTCGTCGTCAGTTTTGAAGATAAACTTGGCTTGGCCACATCGTAGTTTAACAAATTCATACAAAGCTGCTTCACGTTCTGTGACGTATTCGTATTGCTCGGGAAGATTGGTCACTTGAACGAGATCTCGGTGAAACTTGTATTCGAGTTCGATTTTCTTCTCCGACTTCGAGTCAATATCAACTAGGAACAGCAGTTTCAAGTTGATCTCAGGAAAGTACTCCTTCAACAATCTTCGATTGCCCCACGTCCGACGAATCGATTGGCGGATCGACGCGTGAGAGCATTTCGATATCACGAATATTAAGATGTCTATCGACGATTCACTGCACTTGACACACGTGGCGTTGTTATACTCAAATCGAGCTTGGACTTTAGGAAGTGATGAAAAGTATTCTTCATACGATTCAGGAGAACTAAAAGAATAAAGGAAAAGCATTATTTAAAACGAATTATTGAGCTGTTTCTTAGCAAGTTTTCAACGTGCTGCGATTCAAAAATAGAATGTGTTGAGCACGTCAACAATCCGATGTTAGATCTAGTCATTATTATCTTCATCTATAATGAAAATAATTCAAAAGAGTTCTTCATCACACTCCCGATCGATTAGTATTGTTGTGAGAGTGATCGGCAGATAATTTTCTCCTAATCCATGTTCAAGTGTCACATTAGATAACGAAGACAAAGTACAGATTCATATCGACAGAAAGATACGACTAGCAAGTACAAAACGCCTTGAATGGTACTCCTTTCAAAAACTTATAAAATTTGGTGTCGTGTCCAGGATTTTCAATAAGTTAAAGAGGAAATTTCTTTTTTCTAAAGCAGAAATTAGAACCCGGAATAATCCAACAGTGTCGAACTTGAAATTTGAATTTGATTATTGAAATCTGTTTAGATATTCGACTGCTTCATTATTTGGTTAAGTCATCCATCTATTAAGATATTCTATCGGCACCCACATCTATTGGCGAATAAATGTGTTCGGTCAACTTGTTCCGTGTTGCGCGGTAATCGGTAGCCGAAGTTTGACGACATCAATGAAAAAGTTCGAAAATACAATTGAACTTCGAGAGCGTCGTTATGAAATTAATTTTTCAACAGGTATTTCGGAAATTTCGACAGAACTTCGATATCTTATTGTTCATTTCATCTCAAGAGATCAACTGGTCGGCAGCACTAAAATCAATCATCGAGAAGTGTTTGAACATTCCATGTCACCTCGGCGTTTCATGTGTATCTCAGTGTTTCGAACTTCACATATCGATGCAAAAGAAGAAACTAGTATGACCGAATTCGGCCTATTGAATAGCGTTGAATATACGTAGTACAGATGAGTGTGGAAGTAAAAAACGGTTTCACCTAGAAACAAACCCGGTGAATGCTGCTCTGAAAGACATTTTCTGGGAATCTTATCGGTCTTTCATGTGAATGTGCTTAATGAAAATCTGCCAGCATCTCGTATTTGTATTTAAGTAGTAACTAAACGAGTTTCTGTGAATACTGCGAAAAGCACCGTGCGCTTAATATTCGTGTTACTTGCTCAATCGATGGTTAATCATACGGTGCAATTAATATTGCATCTCTGAGGTAACAGTTAATTGTCAAGAGCCAGACAACTTGTTCTCATTAATTTAAAACCATTCGAACACACTAACTTTAGGAAAAGTTCAAATGTCTTTTGAGTTAAGAGTAGTTGAATAAACGAGTGTCTCAATACCTGAAATAGGATACCAAATAATTGAATTCAAGTTTTAGATTTGCTATCCATATCAGTTGAAAGAAGGAATACGACTAAGCATGAATATCATACTAATGATAATTGACTCTACTAAACTTTAAATTTTAATTTTAATCGTATAGTCTGCGATGATTGCACTCGAATAAAGCTTAACGATCTTTCAAAACTAATAAGTCGGTGGCTGAAAATTGACTTTGTTTCTTATCCCCTGCATTGACAAAGGTTTTACTCAACATTTTAAACTCTATCATACGAACGTAGACTAGTCGGTTCACGTGATATTAACGAGGTCGCTCACCGGACCAAGATTGAGAATAGAAAACTTTTATACTCGGTATTCCTGAAGGTAGTTTAATATCTTCGATCGAAGTTATTTGTTTTGTTTCGTGTCTCCTATGAATACATTCTTTGTATTCAATCTATCAGTTTGACTCAATGGTGAACATGATCTCGCGTGAAACAGAAGGAGAAGTTCCTTTTTTATTGAAATGATTACCCGTATGTGCACAACGATTAGTAACGCATTTCACAGGTGTGACAATAAAACATACCCGTAAGATGTTATGTTTCATTCATTAGATTACACTTTGAAGTCATCTATAGGTCGATGTTATCTATTCGGAACATGACTGAACGAAGGATGTAATATCGATAGTGGAAATAAAAAGTGTCTTCGAAAAAGTCAGACTCAAAGATTAGAAACTTTTACGCCTTTTATCTGCAATATTGCGTGTAGATGAAGAAGATGGATGAGGCTATTTCTAAATATTGAATTTCATGCGTAAAATTTCAAGGGCTATACTTTGATTTAGAGAAAGAGAGTTGCTTTACAATGAAATTTTATATTTTACAATTTTTACGTTCTGCTCTCGATCAAGGCACAAGAGAATCTTTCTGAATGTTAAATGACTATTTTAAATGAAAAGAAAAATTGAATTACCGAGCTTTTCTATCGATTCTTGGAAAGTGTTCATCCCATTTGCAAACTGACTCGTCACCGGGCCATGAACAAAACCACCATAATGCTTTTTCTGGATCACACCATTGATTGTTTTTATTGTAAATTAGTGTATGAAGAGCGACAATTAAGAAAATTAACATGAATACCACGAATTTAATCGGTGATAAGAGTCGAGCATAGTGGCGTAAGTATGAGAAGTAGACCCGAATAGGATTCATCATAATTCGTTCGTTTTACCAAGATATGTATTTTTGAGTTTTTCGTGTCACTAGATATCTTTAATATAGATCTAACAAGACTTTTAGATCAGTAACGGATGATGAAAATCAAGTGAGGAAATAAGTTTTCATGTAAGTCTCTATTTGTTGCAAATCAAAGCAATAAAGTCTCGTCATTTAGTAATATATTCTACAGAAAAACTACGAGAATTGAGCTTTTTTTTCGACATTCGATACATTGTTGACTGTCTTCTGTTCGAGAATGAGAACCCTCTCTTCCTCTCTTTCTCTCTCTCTGAATAGAAAAGAAAGAAGAAGCAAGTAAGAAAAGATCCGACACTTGTAATGCAATGCACACACGCGCACACACATATATACATGTATACATGCAAAATAATTTTTTAGCGACGTGACTTCGCAAAATTGAAATGCATATATCTCTGGACAACGAGTTAATCTATAGCTGATTAGTTCTATCTTTGCGCATTTTAAGTTGCTCTAGACACGTTGAAATAAACAGCCGTAGCGATCGTTGTTTGTCAGAGTTATGATTGCACAACCAGTGTTACCGACGTGACTCAGAAAAGGAGATCAACTTCCGCTGCAAGCATTTCAATTTGAAAAATTCGCGAACTGAAACACTATTTTCGACAGTTTATAAACAGAACATCTTACAAACGACTCTTGGAACTACAAAATATTTGTCTAACATTGTTTGAAAATTTTAATACTTTTAAACAAATTAAGTTTATTTGGCTTTAGTGACGCGACGAATTTGCCAGAAATGCGATACAGTAAGAATACACTAGCGACACGATATCCACATAATCAAACAGAAATTTTGAGAAAAAGATTTCAAATTCTACAAATCCTTGCGCACAGAGTCCAGCGGTTATGATAACACAACAGAATTTATTTCTACGTTGGCTTGCTCCTTTATGAAGACACTTTTTCGGAAGAAATGTTTGCGACTCCGATCTGCTTGACAATTTAATGATCGATGTAGCCTCAACTCCGGAGTCTATTCTGCAGTTGTCACACTTTCTTATTATATCGTTCCTTAAGATAGTCACTATTTCCCCTTTAATTAATTAATTAGAACTAAAAGTCATGTGAACGAGCAAACAGCTTGGCGTAAGGCTGCGATTAAAGAAATCATTGAAAAAGAAAGCCTTTGTGGAGAATAAAAGTCGAATGAATGGGTGTGTGTCCTATTCTGCCATGCACACATGTATAGACGCACATGCCAAAAAAAGAAGCAACTGGTAATTAATGTGACTTCGTTTTGGCCATATGGAAATGATATGTGTCTTATAGATAGTTAATCTAACATAAAATCATACCAACATGTTATTTCTTGATAATCAATACAAGATTCCTATTTACATGCCATGAAAACACTGTTCTTCATCTATGTAAATAATCAATGATCATTTCTTGACTCGAACAAAACAATATCTCATGTGTTAATAGGCAGATTTAGATGTATTTGGTATCTCTTCGATTAAATAATGCGTTTCTCAATAGAAGAATATGTTACATGTTTAAGAATTAACAAGCGCAGCACTCGTCATTTTCTAAGCTTAATCGACGAAGAAAAACTTCATTGATTATGTACTAAATTGCGTTTCAGTATGATGATTCGGTAAGCGATTTCATGAGTTGCGTGGAAGTGATCGAAATTTAGTTTCCTATTATTGCAAAACAAGTTTTTAAAACAATACTGATGAAAGAACGTTTGACGACGGTTAATTCAAATGAGAAATCATTTTTCGAGAAAAAGACCGAAGAAACTCTGTTTTATGATCATTTTTTGAAGGACTAGTCCGATGGGGGTTAAAACAGTAGTAGGATTTTATTAGAAATAATTTCAGCAAGAAAAAGATGCTTCCGTTGATAGCTTATCTAGGAACTGTATTGAGCTCTATTTTTCTCAGAGAACATTGTCGATTCGTTTCTGTAGGGAGCATCTGACACATAGTGTTACATTCGATTGTCTCGTCTAGTGAAAAACTTTTTGGATTTCATAGCGTTCTTCTCAACGTGACCGTCGATTCGATTGTGTACACCCTGACTGCTGGCTGATTCTGTTGAAAGCTCTTCCTGTTTCACCAACATCAATATCGATGTGCTCCAACACAATAAAATCTTTTGCTTTCACCTTTATAGAGACAGAAATTCGGAAGAAAATATCCCATGAATTTTTATTATTCCAGTGTTGATATGAAGTTTTTTTATCAATTCCAATTTAATTTTATCAACAATCGATCAAGATATTCTACTGCGAAGGTAAGGAGAAGTGCCGATGACTCTAACGATTAACCAACTGTAATATCTAAGCAACGTTATTTTTGTTCGTGCTAACTTTCTATTCTCGTCAATGTCATTTAATAGTGTGAATAAGAAGTTTTTCCTACTTTAACGTTACGAACTGAGTTTGTTGTGTGTGTCATTATCTATTCTCACTTTTTCGTTGGATCGACTGGCCATATATGATGTTTAATCTTTCATATTCATATTTTGTTATCACATGTTTAACCTTTCCTTATCATGTTTGTAACCTGTCCTTGTCATCAATTTTGATTTCGTACATAACGCTCGTCTTTCTCATGAAGCGCCATCGCCAACCATCATCGAATTCAAGTCGACGAAAATTGAATCATTTAATTCCAATTTAAAAGCAACATTTGACTCACATCGCTTATCAAGTGTTGAAAGGAACTCGAAACATGTCAGTGTACAAAACAAAATCTCTTTTATAACAATACTATATTATTCACCTCCAGTCACTTTTGATCAGGAAGCAGAAAATGAAACATATATGCTTCAATCGGGAATCGAAGCCAAGATCCGATAATTGGCCAGCCGAGCCAGTGCCCTCACCATTGAGCTATCGAAGCACGACGAACACACTATTTTATTTCTGAATGATATATAATGGTCGAAAGGGAATGGAGATGAAACGTCAAATACTGCATAAAACAGTTACGTATACTCGTTTTCTATCATTGAATACATATTGACCCGCGATAAGAGGAGAGATTTACGATCATCTTAACATGGTTAGAAAAAGCTTCGCTTATGCCCACGTACGTCATATTCATCTGTATCGACGACAAACACTTTCAATGATTAAATATCATTCTGAAATTAAGTAGTCTGTTCGTCGTACTTCGATAGCTCAACGTGTGGAGCACTGGCCCCGCTAATCAGTTGTCATATATTTGCTTAGATTCTCGATTGAAGCATATATATATCCGTATGTATTACTTTCTGTTTGCTTATCCCAAGTGAAGGGAGTTGAATAATCTAGTACTGTATAAAGCAATTACATACACTTGTGTTCTATTGTCGCCAGAAAAGAATCTCGTTAATCTTAACAGGCGAATGAATTACAAAGAAATCTAGCAGACCAGAGATCAATTGTCATTTATGTTCGAATTTTTAAGTCAAACCATGGCTTGGTATACAACTTGTGCCGTACTTGCTCTATCCTACCCTGTAGCAATCAAGTCAAGATCAATCAAGAACGTTCGTAGACGAAAATTTCTGTTTTCCGAAATAAGCATATCGACTTTGAATGCCCTTCATGAACTACGTCTCGTATTTAATGAATTTCCTGATGTTTCCCTTCGCTTTACTCAAAGGAATTAGAAGTTTCTTTCTAGTTGAATTCATCAAGTGTAATGAAGATCGACTTGTCTCACCTTTTAATTTAATCCTAAAGTTCGCTCATTTTCACTAAAGAAATTCGTGATAGATTTTCTAAAGTTGTCCTTCGAGACGCATCACTGACTAGCTGATGCACCGATTATGATCGATAGTGAAGTAGTTGTTGAACAAAATAAATCATATAAAACTTGTGCAATGCATAATTTCAATCATCAGTTAGAAGCTTCTCGCAGGGATAGAGAGCTGATTATAGGTCAAAGAATACAAATATTGTGTTGTATTTCTGAAACATCATTTAGATTCGTCTCACACAATTCAGTGAAGATATTCTGAGTGCAATACAAGTTTGAACCTACAAACAACCTAACGACTAGCTTCAGGTAGAAAAATTCTAACAAATCGCATTTTGGCTTAGAGAAATTAACTAATCTGGTCAAAGCTCAGAAATGATTCGATGTTGTTGAACTTGTTTTTCTCGGTTTCAGTTTTTTTCTTCATTAAAAATGCTGAACACGTCTTTCCCTGTTGAAAGAGTTTACTTTTCTTCATATGAACACGCAAAAAGACAATATTTTTTCATCACGAGAAATAGCTCTTCTGTTAAACAGCATCATACTTACTAAAATAGTTTACGCCATAGACGCCCCACTCTTTGCATGACAATATGAATAATGGTTAATATGAATGCGTGCTTATATGCATGGCTTTTGTTTAGATTTCGTTGCATGAAAACGCAAAACCACACCTACCAATAAATCAAACATTGTCACATTCTGTTTAGTTTTCATCGAGGTTAATCAATCAAAACATTCTCATGCTGAATCTAACTGAATTAATTATTCCTCAATAAATCAATCTGAATTTGACAAGTCGACTTCAACTCTCAAAGGATTTTTAAAGATCATATTAGCTGTGTTTAGCTCACTCGCAACTGTCGACTATCGATCGTCTACAAGGCTTCGCTACGCTCGATTAAGATGAACCGTTTTCTGTTTCTTCTTGAACTTGTTTTATTTAACTTGGAATATGCAAACGAAAATTCATGTTTCCATGGCCGATGGCACGACGAAAAGTTCGAGGAACGTTTGCATTTTTCTCGTCACGTAGTTGATCGATCAGCTATTGAGGTCGTTCTAGATGAAGAAATGAACTTTTCAATAACATCGTTATTTTCATCTATTCATCTGTTTGATGTGAATTTACTTCTCTGGATTTCAGATGACTTTTAGAACTTGAATTTAACACTTTCAAAAAGCTTACTTATCTATGAAATTCGAACGAATGCCATCGACGTCTTTCGAATAAAAGTTAAACTCGACTGGAGCACATTCTACTATGCATAGTGCGAATTTTAGTTTCTCATACTGATGCTAACGCTGCTAATCATGCCGGTATGAAGTTGAATTTTATCTAAGCACAACTACTAATTAAAATGTTCGTCAGTATTGATTTAACTTTAGATATACGTGCCAGTGTTGTGCATCCGATGAAAGTGACGAAAAATTCTCTTTTCCTAGACGTTTGACAGATCCACAAAACGACATGTAATTCGAAATAGACAGGTGCTTCCATCGCGCTTCATAACAAGGAAAGTTCAACATGAATCTCCTAAGATTATACGTAGACATGAATGATGCCATTCGAGAGATCAACAATAAATGCATACGATATTTTATTCGACTTTTTTATACCTCTTATTTAAGCCAGTTGGTTTCTATCGCAGTAATGAATCTCAAGAGCAAATGAATATACAAATGCAACGTATGAATACGTTATTCAACGGAAACAAGAATTATTTTCGCCTCTTCCATCGCTGTCAACAATCTAGTCCGCAATGAAAAAAGGCTTCCGCAAAAAGAACGCTTTGTTTCAATATAGTACTGGGCGATTGAAGACTGTCTGTTGATTTTGAACCGGTATTTTCAAAGTTAATCGAATGGACTGTGTAAGATTGGTTGCACCTATTTTTTTTCTTAAGAAATTCATTTCTTCTCTATCATCTTAGTCTTGTGTGTGGAGTCAAATAAGCAACTTCTTAACTCTGCATTCCGATAACTACGTCGTGAATCGAATATTCATAGAACTCTACTTCAATTTCGATGCGTTCACTGATACCATTTTACATCTAGTGTCTTCCTTGTACATGATCCTTTTATCTTCAGCAGTAATTTTTTACGCTTACGAACCTATGTGTCTGCATTCTTCTCCTCTTGTATTACTACGCCTACCTGCATACAGTAATCCTTCAAGTATTATATTTATAATTTATAGCTTTACTTGAACACACATATTCTTATTCCGGAGCTAATATAACTTTACTCTGAAACTTGTATTCTGTGAGATTAAAATTGTAACGATTACTAGTTTTATCAGATTGACATTAGAAGTTTTCCGAAGGACACTGAGCATTTTTGTAATAAAATTATAAATAATTATTTATTTCTTTTTCAGTCTTATCCTTCAGTTGATCTAGAACATGGTGAAACAACAACAAAGTGGCTTTTCCGCTAGTAATTCATCAAGTTGACTATTTTTTATGCTCTGTGTGATTGAATAAATAGCGTTATTTTCATAAGCTGTTGTATCAATCAAAATGAATAAACTTCACAACAATCACATTCTTCTATCGTACATTTTACACAACACTAGAGTTGCCATTTTACCATTACTTTACCAAATAAATCAATATGATTCCTCACGTTACGTTTCCGGTTAACGTGAAATTTAATTGCTTTGCATTACCGGTTAAAGTAAACTTTATGCATTTCACCGAAAAAGTAAACTAAAGTACTGGACTGCAAATTCTGTGCTTTTCTCCTTACGAGTAAAAATCAGATAAATTAGAAGGCTGACAATGTTAGACGAATAGTTGAATCAAACACTTACACTTCAACTGTTGATAGTTTGGCTCAGTATCATGATTTGACAATAGTGCTGCAGTTTTGTGTCAATAAATGACCTTGGATTACAAAAGTCAATATTACATTGGAGAGGATAATGTTCGTTACTTGTTCAAAGTCGAGTGAAGATAAAATTTCCACCCTATACGATACTGATTTTTTCCTTCCTGTGATTTTTCATAGACGAGCAGAAAATCAATGATATGTTCATTTAGGTTCGACTTCAAATCGAAGCATTGCTTATTGGAAATCAAAAGAAAATTTTCGAAGGAAGAAAAGGCGGATCTTGAACTCTTGGATTCGGGTGAATCTGCCCAGATTTACTCTTTCTTCTCAGTACTATCCCCTTCTTGTCTATCGTTTCTACTCCTCAAAGAAGGTAAAAAAACGATCAAGCTGAAAGTTTCGACACAGATATGGTGCCTAATCTATTGACAACGCGCAATGTAAGACAAAATGTGTAATTTGTGCTTTGAGGAGCGGGTACATGCTGTACAATCGTAGTTTCCCTGAAGATCGCCTCGTGGAACATAACGAAACTCGTGAAAATACATTCAATCATGATAAGATTTTCACCAAAGACACTTGAAGGTAGTCTACAGACGTGAAATTGAGCATTTTCCTTGTGAACTTTCCTGCCTGAAGTTGCAGGATCCAGAAACTCGGGGTTCCGCTTGGGCTTTCAGATCTTGATGTATTCGTTTATAATAGAAAAGTAAGTGTTCAGACCAATAGAACAAACTTTGATCGGGGTCGTCATGCAGACATGTCGAAAAACCACGATTTTCCAAAGTCAGGTCACAAATACGAGTCAGCCTTTTTCTCAAACGCGTGAACCATTTATTTTCGGTGCTCTATTCCTGGTGAAAGTGTGTGATTGGCCATTTGTAGTATCCTTGAGAAACAGAAACGGATGAAAAAAGGGAAAAGATGATACCCGCGTCGATCATTGACTGATGTTATCAAAACATATAAAAACGAGAGCTTTTTCATAGGCGAGCTTAGTTTCATAGGAACTTGCACATTTCAGCCTACTCAGCTGTGATCTTCTTAACTTGAAATCTGTGGATACGAAGCCAAATTCTGCTACAAGATTCGATATGAATAGAAAATGAAGTTGTTTTCTAAAATTTCGAGTGAATTTAAGAGAGAAAAGAAGGCGTTTTAGAGTTCCTGGGGTGTGAGATATGTTACTCAAAACAAAAAAATCCCATAATCTTTCAGCATCATGACTTTGTAGAATATACCCTTGATTTCAAGATAAATAATTTTCGTGTCAACGTGCAATTAAACATCGCGGCGAAGAAAGCGGTCGACTGAAGACGTCAATGGGAATTCTTCGAGATTATTTCTCATATTCTCGACTTCGTCAGATGTTAGTGCCACGCTGTGCTCAACTTCAAATGATATTTTCTACGTAGTTATTCAAGGTCTAGGCTTACTCAATTACTTTTTGACGCATATTCGATCATGGAAAGGACGCCAATAGTATTTCGATCTCAACTCTCTCTTTTGTTCCGGTTTTAAAGTTTTGAGAAGAAGCTTAAAATAAAACTGAACCAAACTGTTGAAAGTGGTGAAACAAGGCAGCGTATTTCATGTTGCATAAACTGTCAGAAAACCAGTGGTTGATTTCGGTTCAGTGATTCGATCATCGGACACTCACGATATAGCGCCTAGTTAACCAAATAAAGCATTGAACAGCAAGTGACACGACACGTTTCTTTCCATTTAACTGGATGGTTAACTGATCAGAATTTTACCCTTGTCTCTATAATAGCGATCGATAAAAACAGTAGCTAACCGACGGTTGCAACAATGAAGAGAAATTAACTGACGGCTTTCGAAGGGTTCGTTTAACATCGGATATCATGTGCATCAGCAATTCGCTTTTCTAAGTATGAAACGTACCAACAACATGCAAACATGTAATGCTAATACTTGGTATCCAATCATTCATTGTGCATTTGTTCTAGTGTATAACGGCTATTCATCTTGTCTTGCTTCAATTGAAAATTATGAATACAAAGAAGAGTTTTAACAGGAAAAAAAACGACAGTTGTCTTTCGAATATCTGTCGATCGCAACAAATTACACATGACATTATCTAGACTTGAGTTTCATAAAAATGAAAGAGAAGACTAGCGTTTTTCTCAATCTTCAAGGCTAATAAGAAGACAGTGAAGGTGATGAAGTTGCCAGATTGATAACTAAAACAGTATACCGACTGAATACTAGATTAGCGGAAAATAAGAAGAGAAACGCAAAGCCGGTCTTAAAGGTGAACGACGTGAAGAGGCAAAGAGAATATCGAGAAGCAGTAAGAAAACAAATCGAAAATATTGACGACATATTTCTCTTAAAGCCTCACTAACTAAGCAGATCATGTATATACGCAGGCTTTTAAAACCTATAATTCATTCTATAGAATGACTTTCTATTACTTTCTTTCCTAAGGAAAGAAAAATTCAAAGTTTACTTTCCTTTGCTAAAGAAAAATGAAAGCGTGTCACGACTAAAGCATAATTACAGGTTAGTAGATTTCTTTTTTGAAGCAGTAAAAGAAGAATTCGGCGTTAACTATTGAAAAGGAAGGAGAATTTGATTCGATGCCATTCGGAATACAATGTCGCTAATCTACTAGTTTCGTAAGTACATGAAGGAATTTCTACTCAATGTCGTTGAACGCATTGGGATTCATTTGCACCTCTATTCATTTTGTGAAACACAACTACTTCTGTTTTTCATCGATCTCAAAATACGCTCCGACACAGAACATCCGTAGCACTCATCTTCTAACGGATCTATTCAAGAGATATAATGTTGACTTCGATACTTGCAATCGTGTTTCTAAACAACAGTCGATTTCATCCCATGAAACGGTATACTACAACAGTGGATGCGTTTAAATGTACTTTAGAACAAAACTTGGCAATCAATATGAAAATGCACTTCAGAATATGCATTGTATATCATAATTCATTGCGTTTGAATGCAACGCAAATGAGTTCGAGTGTATGAAAGAAAATTAGTTTAAATGGCAATTGCAATAACTTCTCCGGGAATGCAAGGCGTATCTCGCGTTGATCTGTTCGGATAATATCTATAGATTTGTGTTTTAGATTGGAAACACGCGCGGCACATCACAACGATGCGGCACAACCCGTTGCAAATCAGAGACGATGAACTCATATTTGAGTAAGTACTAACATTGAATTCAAAAACACAACCAGACGCTGAATTGTCACTTACCATGGTTATTTTTTATGAGTAAAAATGCTAAACGTTTTATGAACTGCTGTTGGTGTATAACCTTCTCAGTACTATTCTTTTTGTCTTTCTTCATTTTTCTCTCTCTTCGTCGAATCGTCGCTCGTCTTCGATGCGATAGAAATGCCCGATCGGTTTTCTTCGTTCTATTTGTGCTCGCGTTCAAACCGTAGGTGTTTTCTTTCATACGTATTCATGTGTCTGTTTTCTTTGCAAGAAGTGTTCCGATGAATGGTGTAGAGGAATCTGTGGTTAGACATGTGTGCGCGCAGACATCTTGAGTTTGATTTAGAAGACAAGTAGAAGGTTGGACATAAAACCGCTCTAATTGTGGTTCATAGTTGAAATGAAGCATAACGATTTAACGGGAACGGTAGCAAGAATGGACCTCTCAGTATATTGATGATAGTACTTGTTAAGTTTCACTAGATCAAACGGTTTTTTTCAATGATGCGGTATGTATGCGGGTTTTCTACATACTTGTATCGTGTGTTTTAATGCACAAGTGATAGCCCATAAACTTATTGAACTAAAGACCATAGGATTGAGAATTGAAGAATTTTTTAACCAGAATTTTTCAAATATGTAATTATCAGTTCTGGTCGAACGAACGAGTCTCCAATCGCCACATTTTCATCTCTCAATATTCTCAATGAATAGACAGAAAAGAAAAGATACGATTGGATCGAGAATCGAGCTCGATGCCATATAACTGATAATCACAAGTAGACCTGTGACTATTCAGATATCAATGCATGACGGTCATCCCATTCGCTTCTGATTCTTCATCAACAATCCAAAGTTGCAAAAATTCAGTAATACGTTAAATCGATTTGACGTACTCAGTTGTTACCCATCGTAAATTTACGGATAAACTGTTAGATTCTCAAGTTGTTGACTTTCAGAAAACTCGTCCAAAACTTTGTCAACGTCGCGTTAACAGGTTCTAAATTTCGGAATCTAGGTCAGACTAGTTTAGAGAAAAAAAAATTGTTTTGACAATGTCGTACGTGTTCGAAAGTGAAGCTCGTGTATTCCTATGGGCTGTAATACTTTAAATTATTGTGGGTCGCATTCAGAAACGAAAAAAAAATGAGAAAATATAGGAGATTCTTCGAAGTTCGCTTTTACAAAACGTTTCTTAGAGTATCAAGCAAAAAATACGAAATTTCTGAGTGTTGTTGATAGTTAGAAGTCTGTAGTGCAAATCTGCTGTGACATAGTCTGTAAAAAGTACGATGCTGGGTCACCAAAAATTGAACTCCAAAGCAAGAAACAGTGTTTTGTTCGAACATAAATGCGAATTTCCCATAATTTCAGAAGTTCGAAGAAGCCGATCTTCGTAATATCAATGCACGTTCAAGAAACAGACACTTTTTCTGAGATATTTCAACACTCCTGTTGACTTGTGCTTTTGGTATTCTAGATGGAGTTCAGCCTACACAAATCCGTCGAACCAGAAACTTGAAATATGCCTTCATGCTTCTCCATCACTTGATTTTTTCAAGTAGAAAGAGGTATTCAGGTTTAGATGGCTGATAAAATTGCATGGGCTGAACTACACATAATATGGCCGAACACAATTTGATAGAAGTATTGGCATTGCCCAAAGTTTTATCAGCACAATTTGCTCATAGCCCTGCGCTAGAGAGAGGAATTCAGCAGTTTCACTTCCTTTCACTTGCCCGAAACTCAATATATCACTCAGAAATTTTCTTTAGTTCATACGATTTTCTTGTCGAAGCTGATGCAGCGAACGTTTCTTAATCTATAATATTAGTATGGAAATTCGGTGATTCAACTTTCCTATAAGCGTCAAATTTTCCAGGGATCTTTTGAAAATCATTATAGTAAAGCTCTGGCATCTGAAACACGACTTATGTTGGAATCTGACGATTAACAGATTTCTTCCGGGGGCCATTTTACCGTAAATTTAGGTCAGCATTCATGAATCTCACAAGAAAGACTCTTGGAATGATTTGCCAGTTAGTCATGTACTATTTTCATAGCAAACACAACTGTATCTCATAGTATTTTGTAGTGAACGAGTCTTTAAATATTAATTAGAAGACGAAAATCATCACTGAACACAACAGTCAATACCAAACGCAAGCCTTTCTTGAACGGATAGTTATGAAATCAAAAGCATGAGGCTAGATGTATATCTCAAGAATATATGACACACACACACACACACCTACTTGGAAATCCCACTCGATGCTCTTTCTCAATGTCGAATCTATTCACATATCAGAGTGTTGAAACAATCATTCAGACATCAAGTTTCATGTACGTTTTAATACGTCAAATTAAATATCTAAAATTGATTACTAGCTGCAACCGATTATAGAGCCAGTGTCATACATCGGGTATGTAGAAAAAAAACTATCAATAAAAGAATGCTTACTCACGGAGTTGTTGAATTTGTGACTTGATGAAATATTTTTTATCGCTTCACTTCTTCGGTATATGTCCGATGATTTTGAAACTATTATTATAACGAAGTGGAACACGCAGTGAATAGAGAAATAAAATGAAATTAACATAGCAAGCCTTCAATTAATGATGTGCTCGCCTACATGGAATTTCTTCCACTAGGAAATTTTGAAGTAGTCTTCATATGGATGGATTGCAATCAAACGAAGTGCACTCGATAGAATGAGACGTCGCTCGAACAGGCCGCAGTGAATTATAAAGAAGGAAGTTCTCGAATATTATTAATGAAAATTATCATGAAAGAAGTTCTCTGTCGCATTGAATTAATTGAAGATCCATTCAGCAGTGTGTTTACAATGGTTGATGAAAAAATCGATTTCATTTTTCATATGGGAATGCCGCTAGAATACAAAACTTGCATTTTCTTTTACTTTCAACGACAAAAGAAGAAAATAGATCGTACGCTTTAATCGCGGGTCGAATCCAATGACAAATGGCTCGTTGCCGCGAACAGTCCTCTTACTAATTGGAGTATCGAAGTACGATGAACGCGCATCATTAAATTTCCGATTCTTCATCGAAAATCAAAACTAGAAAAAAGCCAGTGTTTTATAAAATGTTCTAACACATTTCGTTGAGCATAGACGATAATAGGCAGATGAAAAAGTTCGTCCGTTAATGTGAGATTTAGGACATTTGCAAAGAATGTCGAGCCGAATTTCAGATAGAGAATTGATGTCGTTTTTACAAACGATTTCATTTTTCAGAAGATTCATTGAATTTTTACTTTGACATAGACGAAAAGCTCGACTGGTTCTTAAAGAACTACTTGAATCGAATGAATAAAAATGAAAAAGATGGTATACATCATAGTTACATGAGAATAGTTTTGCCTTCGATAAAATTTTCAGAAGATTCTTCAAAAACCATTTTCAATAATTTTTTCACCTGGAATTGTTCATATATGTTTTAAATCGATCTTCACCGTTTCTAATAAACAAAACATAATCATGTCTCCCCGATTTTGCATCCTAATTAGAGGCGGCGGGAGACTTCACCTGTATTTCAACGAGTAAAATCAATTTAACTAATTTTACTAAATCGGTTGAAGTAACGTGACATAGCGTGACTTGCAGGTCTTCCTAATTAAGGATAAAAATCAGATAAATTAAGAACTCGACAATTTAAGTGAAGACTAAAGTTTTATCTGTCATCAAACTTTTGTCGCTCAACGAATCACGATACTTAAGATTAACGGCAAATAATTTGACTCCGTATCATAAGTTGACAATGATGTTACGGTATTATTAGTAGATGAATTTTTGACTATGAAAACCATGCAGTATGAAATTCGAAGATATTCAAGTTCGTTTTTTATAGGTAAAATGAAAACAAACCTCGGTCACAATCGTGATATTGCGCATCAAAATTACGAAAAAAAAGAAATCCCAACAGGCACAGATTTAAACAGTTCTCGTTGGAAATCTTGTCGTTTTTATTCCTGGAAGAAAAACAACGAACGATTTCAGTTGAATTTGAAATTTATACACAAACACTCGTCTCTTATTCTCCACAACATCGAAATATTATGGTGACATTCTCTTCTTCTGCATGATTTTGATATTTCAGATGAAGTGGCGATTAACAATTTCATCGGACTCTTTGTGTTTCCTTCAGAAAAAAATTACACATTTCACAATGCCATCCGTTTTTATACTTGACATTTTATCTTCACTCGACTTTGAACAATTAAAGTAAAACGAACATTATCCTCTCCAATGTAATATTGACTTTTGTAATCCAAGGTCATTTATTGACACAAAACTGCAGCACTATTGTCAAATCATGATACTGAGCCAAACTATCAACAGTTGAAGTGTAAGTGTTTGATTCAACTATTCGTCTAACATGGTCGGCCTTCTAATCTATCTGATTTTTACTCGTAAGGAGAAAAGCACAGAATTTCCAGTCCAGTACTTTAGTTTACTTTTTCGGTGAAATGCATACAGTTTACTTAAGTTTAACCAGCCAAGTACAGATAAAGTGCCGCCTGTAAATCTGTGCATTTTGGTGTGGAAGGACGATGGCTTGAATAGTTTTGATAAAGTTGTTTATTCGAAACCTACTCGTTGATATTGACGAGAAGCCGTTAGAAAGATCTATTGAAGTGCATTCCACTTCGTTGAATTCCTAACTTGATGAAAAAACATCGTTTGTGTGCGACAATGAAAACGAATTTAATCAAATGAGTATCAAACGTCGACACGACTAATTGGGCAAAGAACAATGGATTAGTTCACTATTTTCTTCTTCTAGCAGAAGCATTTTATACGAAAACATCTTTTAACGCAGACATTCCAGGTAATATGGCTGAAACGATCGGCTCCTTCACTAGAAAACACTGCACAATCGAATAAGAAAATGCACGGAACAACGAATCATCGAACAGTCGTATTTCCAAAAGGCACTACTTATCATCGATTAGTTAATCATTAATAAAAAGAAATTGATCGATGAGAAGGTGAATAAGTGTCTCTTGTATTTTAGAGAAATAGTATTCTTTGAATTCGCCGTGAGTAAGAAAGATGCTGTCGTTTCTTCTATAGTAAAACTGACAATCGGATTATCGAGACGACATCTAAATTTGTCTAGATTTAAAGCAAAACGATTCTTTTATCAATATAAGGCTTACACGGTTGATTATCAGTCATGATTCGTCCACAGCTTCTTTTTCTCATTTTATCTCGCAAAGAAATCGCTCATTCAAACGAAAAAACGTAGAGATTAACAACTTCATAAATAAAAGGAAAAGAAATTCTCACATCATTCCTCGAACATGCAACTTCTAATTAATCAGAGTCTAAAATGCATTTTAACAACTGAAATTCAAAAACAGAAATGTCTCGAATCACTGGTCGCAATAGAAGGATTGCAAATATTTGACGAGCAATACTTGCAGTAAATCAATAAATATGGAGCGGTTAGTATCTTCCAATTTTCACTGGTGAACTGCCATGAAGAAGCCACAATGATAGGCGAATTGTGTCAATAAAGTCTAGAAACAGGGAGCATTACGATCTCCCTTGCGCCCAAGTCGGTACACTAGTGTTCAAAATGTTTTCTTTTGTAATTTAATGAACGTAAACTGCTGACACGAACACCAATAATCTTCGAACATGAATCGTTGAAGTATAAATCGTTTATATCCATTGTAAAATCAATTTTTCGTAAGTCAATAGATAACTACCATTTAACTCGTTGATTTAAGATCCAACGAGAACCATTAAGATCGAAAGAAAACACGTCCATTAAAACGTTCTATCGATGAACAACGTTCTGTGATGAAGATCACGCATTAACAGGGATACAAGTTGAACAAAGGCATGGAACGAAAAAAAGAAAGCTTGCTCTACATGAATATCAGGCTTGTCTGAATATTCCATAATACTGACTTATTGACATGACAGTCGTACGAAGCATAAAGAAATCAATGAAATCATCTTGAAGAAAAAACCATTAAAAAGAAAAGAAAAAAAATTCTCTCCGTACAAATCGAGCTGCACGTTTTCTTTTTTTCTCGTTGTCTTAGCAAACATTTTCAAAGTCACATGAAAAATGTAATAGAACATGAAATGCCTTGAAAGAATTTCAAATGAATCGCAAAGCAATATGAAATGCACAGTTGACAGAAGCACGTTGCTATGTGATAAAAAGAATATTTATCTTTTTTTGCATTTAAACTCTGATATTTTTGCTTCTGTTTGAAATAGGTGACAATGATGTTTGGCTAAAGAATAATATTTAACAACTCTGTGTTTGCGTAAGTTTCTCTTTGACCAGCTGGTTATCACTAATTTAATGACTCGATCAGTTCTCACGCGATTTAAAAAGATATGTCGAGTTTTCTTTCAACTTCATAGTGTAGAATGGAATAAAACTGAAACTAATCCATGAAATAACAGTAAAATGAGTAGTTTTTTTCGCCGTTGATTCTGTTTGGCATGATTACATCTTTTACTTTCCTGTCGGTATCGTTATTCGCATTGACGTGAATCTTTCTTTTATTTCCAGTTACATATTTATTCTTGATAACGTGGAACGTGGTGTGTCGATGCTCATAGACGATTCGCTATAACATCTGCTGCAGTTTGATTAGAAGGGCTCCAACTCAATAAATATCATCAATCAATTAATACTTTATAAGAAAAAACAAAACCAATTGCGTGAAGCATTAATCAAGAAATATGATTTCAATTATTATTACTATTGTTACTTGTTGAAATGTTTCAGAAAAATTCAAATATTAGAAAAAGTTCCATGTTATTTTTTTTTACAAAAGTATGTTTTTCCTACATGCAACAACGTTGTCGAACTTTGTCGTTGTTAAAAATCGTCATAATAATAATACTCGTGTTTCTATTTTCACTGAATATTCTAATTTTAAATAAGAAGCATCAACTATGTGATCCAGCACAACCTCTGTGGTGGTTTTGTCCATGGCCCGATCCGGAAACAACAGTTTGTACTTGGAACGATCACTTTCCAACAGCGAACGAACGACTTCGGTAATGATTTCAAAGAATCGACGTATTGATAAATCATTCACATTTTTCAACCAATACAAAGCTATTGATAAAATAGAACGTGATCATCAGTAACTAATATCAAACGACGAGTTAAACCACTCGAATGAAAATTTCATGCATTATTATTTGTTTCTCATATTTCATCTTACTCGGGACGGTCAACGACTGTTTAATCGCTTTTCCGTTGCAACTACTTTTATGAGTTAGCTTCAATGGAGTTAAGAACATTCTGAAAACATTTAGGCGGCTAGCTTATTGCTACGGAATTATTGTATTCGCAAGGTATGGGTTTTAGTGAGTGGCTTTGCTCCCCTCAGGAGGGTTTGAGAAATTTCATTTTCGAATTTCGACTTGAAACTTTACGTAGAAAGACGCTCCAAGGAGAACAACTTTTCGTGAAGATTTCAGATCTTTCTAGTGTTCCTATCACTAGACATGGCCATTGTGAAATCTTTATTTCGCGTCGTTCAAATAGAGTAGCAGATGCGATGAAATGAGTAAATCAAAAGGCCTAAAACATTGACAAAACACCAGACTCGTTCAGGCGTATTTCTATTTAAAGTTTCAAGTCGAAATTCAATTTTTCTAATATTCGTGAGGAGGACTAAAGGTACCTACTAAAATCCATATCTTACCGATGGACTGTTTTCGAAACAACAAGCGAGACTGAACAGTTGTTGACCTTCCCAGTTAGATTTAATGTCCTTGTGTAATTCTCGTGCTGAGATCGTATTTAAACTATTCACAAATATGAAATTTATCTGTCTCTAAAACAAATATTGAAGGAAGTTTTTTTCAGTTCATTTTAATTTCAATGTAACGGAAGATAAATATTTACAGTCAAAGGAATAAATCTTTTGATTGACAGAATATTTTAACCTTTAATTCATTATCAAATAAAAACTCACTCATTTCAAACAACCCGTTCTTTCCGTATACACGTCAAAAACGTCTTTCTCTTTGGAATGATGAATTTATAAACAGTACAGAGAAATCCGTTTCTATTCTCTACGTTCGTTTTATTTACGAGCATTCAGAAAAACTGTTTTCATTTTTATCAAGCAGTTCGTTACCTCTGTCACACAAAACGACTTCAAATAATAAGAAAAGAATCGTTTCTGAAACGATTCTTGTCGATTTGTGAACTTTCGTTGACTTTGACTCAAATTCGTCTATCTATAAAACAGCTTTGACTTTAGGTAGAAAAGAGAAGAAAGCTTTTATCAACATGTCCTATCTTCATTTTTCATTGTACATGAAACTAGAACTCGCTGAAGGATTAAGACAGAAATAAACACGCTCGTCCATAATCGATGAATAGATTTCACATTTATTTTGATCGCAGCGCAGTTACCGGGACATATTTATTTCGACAGTGCTTGTCATTTTTTTAACAAGCCTGTAAACGTTTTAGGATAGAGTCCACATGGCTCGGCAATACGTACCAGCTGACGATGATAATGAGAGTGAAGTTGCTGCTGATTGTCATGCTATGAACGTGCTGACACATCATCGTTACTAGTAAATCGTCACTAAACAGATAAATCTCGTAGGCCGTAGAAAAAAGAAATTCCACAAAAATGATTTCCGTTAGATCCTATTTCATCAATCTTATTGCCCTTCGTTTAACCAATATATTTACAAAAGGATTATAAACGATTCAATTGGTTTCTATTTCTTAAGAACTTGATGAATTTCAAACAACAATCTTTATTTCCCTTTTATTTTTTAACATAACACAAATCTATTCATTCGACAGAATATCTTTTTCTCTTTTAGTTCTCCTGAATCGTATGAAGAATACTTTTCATCACTTCCTAAAGTCCAAGCTCGATTTGAGTATAACAACGCCACGTGTGTCAAGTGCAGTGAATCGTCGATAGACATCTTAATATTCGTGATATCGAAATGCTCTCACGCGTCGATCCGCCAATCGATTCGTCGGACGTGGGGCAATCGAAGATTGTTGAAGGAGTACTTTCCTGAGATCAACTTGAAACTGCTGTTCCTAGTTGATATTGACTCGAAGTCGGAGAAGAAAATCGAACTCGAATACAAGTTTCACCGAGATCTCGTTCAAGTGACCAATCTTCCCGAGCAATACGAATACGTCACAGAACGTGAAGCAGCTTTGTATGAATTTGTTAAACNACGATGTGGCCAAGCCAAGTTTATCTTCAAAACTGACGACGACATTTTCATCAACACATTTTTGTTATTATTGTCAAAACAATACTTCGAAAACTTGAAAAATAAAACCAAATACTTATTACTAGGCTTTCCCATCGAACACGCTCTAGTTGTTCGTCATTCATATGATCATGTTGGCCAAAGATATATAATTACTAAAGATGAATACTCGTGTCCACGGTACCCTACGTTTCTCTCTGGTTTTGGTTATTTAATGTCGTTTGAAAGTTGTTCTCTATTTCTCAGTGCTTATCAAACTGATCGAAAACCGTTTCCATTGTCAGATGTTTATTTTACTGGTTTATTAGCGAAAATGATCAATATTGAAACAAAACTTATTTTTAAAAGCGTCGATTATCGTTATCAAACGAAATGTAGCGACGAGTATTTTGAGTCCGATAATAATCCGTTCGTTTGTGCCGCGTCGAACGATCATTTCGATGGGAAAGAGTCGACTGGACAAATCAGTTTCATGAACGATTATAATTTGTACTGGATGAAATTAAGAGACAAACACGATTCATTAAGAGAAGTTCATCGACGTTAAACGTGTTTCGTCATGAGTCAATATTGTATTTTGCATCATCTCGTTTGAAAAATATGATTTCATTATAGATTTTTGAAAAAGTCAATAAAGAATAATCAAACATTGAAGTCAAATGGTAGTAAAAACGAATTCTCAGATTAATCCAATTTTATTGGATTAATGACAAATTATCATCATAGAAATGCATTTCAAACAGATCGATCAAACATTCTCTAAAAGTACTTCGAGGTATTTTCACGTTTTACTCTATGCTGTTTACATATTTTACCTCGTAAATTTCTCGATTTCGTTTTTTAACCTCAGTGTTGTTATAGATTGCACGTGATATTCAACCTTGACAGGATGGGATAATGAGAACTACAGCGAAATACATGCTTTAACATAACGATCGTAATATTGACTTATGTAAATCGTCGTATGTGAACGAAGTTAATCTTGATCTAGATCGTTTTGCTTCTAAGCTGACAGACTTTGCAAGTCTCTTCCTTTCTATTTTTACATCTATTGTTTCATTTTAAAAAGAATTGGTTTCTATTGACTGAATCTTCGTTCGCCAATAATCGAATGTCGTTACTTGTTTACCGTTGAAAAGTAGAAGAACTGCGTGTCCAAGTTTTTAGAATAAAATCTGTAAATTGTTGTCGTCTTCGAAGTCTTCTTTTTTCTTCTCTTGCAACTATGTACTGACAACTAATTCGAATGAAATCCGGCTCGATTCTGCGCGAACAAGCTGCTAGTAGAATACCTTCATCATTCAAAGCTGCTATGAGGAAGTAACTTATCTGCTGTCGTTAGTTTCTAGTCATACATGATCACTGATCGATTAGCAGAAGATTTTTCACAGTCTGAAGAGAAGTGAAAAGACAGATGCGAACTGCTAACATTTATATTTGGATTATGGGGATTCCGGTTCATGGAATTTTCTGGTTGGGCCAAAAACATTTTCGTTCCAACTTCTATTATTGGAAAGAGTCAATAAGTTCATCTTACAGATGACCGTAACGGTTACGGGAACATCGAAAAGGGCCGAAATCGGTGTAGAGATGAGTTATTAAAATTTTCGATCCCGACGTTCGTAACAATACCAAATCATCGAACATCCAATGGTGGGAGTGACCGTACTCTACTCGATCGATTTGTCCGTACAACAACAAAAGTTAAAGTATATCAACAACATCAAGTGATGAAGAAATCTGTTGTCATAATCTTTTCCCGACTAAACTTGGAAACTAACATATCTTTATTAGCACGAGTCTTTGTTATTACAATAAGTAGGCATATGGCTGAATGACGAATAGATCTGCTGCAAGCATCCAACATCTAATCGTCATTCATTGGTGTTTTGAATAGAAAAGGAAAGCAATTCTATATTCTAATGAAACTTCTCTACTACCGAATATAAACATGTCATGTCTTTCTTCACTTCATTTATTGTAAAAACATTTTCGAACACTGACTTTCCTTTCATTTAACAGTTCGTTTTTCATACTAAATCTTCGGGTGTTTTTTAAAACTAAGTACTTATTTTTCTAGGAGCAACTTCTAATAAAAATAGATCAATCGTATCAACACGGTTTACCAATCTGCCACGACTTGTAGTTTTGTCTTGTTTTTGTTTTATCTGTAGAAGAATAATTTGACTCGTATTGAAGCACTTCGTCTGATGTCCTCCAGCACCAGATAGATAACCGGCGTGCCTCTTTTGTATTTATTTGGAAAGTGCACGACCAGATATAATTAATCGTTCGCAAAATGATTTCTGTTCTGATGATTTAGTTCAACGACAAAGCAGTGGCTTGATAGAAAAATATTTCTCGTCGGTTTCCAATCAAAGTGCTCCGTCGAATACAAAGAAAAACAAGTTTTCTCCAAAACACAAATACAAGATAATTCGGATTGTAAAATGAGAGTGTATTCAGTGTTGGAAAGCTTTTCATCCAATAGATGAGGTCAAGACATCCCTGTGTTTATAAGATAGTAGACAAGTTCTATCAAAACATAGGGTTGATATTCCTTCTCAAATCAAAACACGATTAAATATTCTAAAGAAAAACGACTTTAACCTAGATTATTGCAAATTAACACAGAAATACATGCGCCGATAGCGAGTGCTGCACGAGCTTTTAGAATTTGTTATTAATTGTTAAAAAACGAAGTTTTCATGGCAATGAGATTTAGTCAGAATACAGGCCGGATACAGGATTCGTTTACTTTCTGTTAGAATAAATCAATGAACTTTCTAGTTTTTATTTTAAATGTAAATAAAAAGAACTTTTCATCTGTATTTCCAAAACAGTCTAGCAGTCATTACTCGTGTGTTAGAAGGTGTCAACTAATTTCAGTTGTCTCTTATCGTCTATATGAAATACTTTACAACGTAGGCGTAGCAGTATCTTCGATCTATACACGAGCGACAGATTTGTCTTTATTGTCTATCGGGCTTTCTTAAATTTTAGTAATTATACGTCGATTACTTTGAATCTATGATAGTAATCGAACTTCAATATGACGATGTATCAATTAGACGTCAAAGTGACTAAGAAAAACTAGCCATAAAATGCCGCTAAACGTTCGCATGTGTTACTATCGGAAGAGACATGACTTTGAAGAACGAGGCATTTTATTCTCGGCAGATGGTTAATGTTGCTATTATATTGCAAATCTAAGAAATCACACAAAATTTATATTGATATTTAATGGCATTGAGTTTGTCATGTGGTCGATTCACATAGAGAACGATGGACATCAACTGTTCACTAGCCGAGAATAACTCATGGAACAGGATTTATTGTTTCTGTTTTCAACTTGGATTTGTCTGATGACTTTTTCAAAATCGTTCGTCAATATCTGAGTGCATGGTGCGTATGAAACTCGATAGATCGATGTCAAAAAGATAAACTGTCTCACTTCATTCAAAAACTTGATGAATGCAGTCAGACTTGCAAGAACGAAGACCAATGATAAAACTATCAAGAACAGATTCGATGATTATGGATGATTTGTGAACGACCCGATTTTGAGTGCTGATCTCTAGAAGAAAATATTCTGCGAAAGAAGAAAACAAATCGAGTTTTGGTACTATTTAATATTCGTGATGAATTTCCTAGTCTAACTCAAATTCGCCGAAGAATCAAAAAGAAGTCGGATCAAGTGCATAAAATAATTTCTTTTTCTCAAACATGAATTGTGTGAGAACTTTATTCAAGGTCTAACTCCATAGCAACGATTGTTCGATAATTAACATGATTATTGTACCACGAATTCGGTGGATTTATTGTGTTGTCGAACAAAAGTTTTTCTCCGTCTTCTTTTTACCAACAATCTATTCTTTTCACATAGGTATGTTGAAACAGACTCCATTGTTCATTTCTCTTTTGTTACAACGAAATTCAATTATCACAAACTTGTAATTATAACTCACATCATTTGTAAAATATTGAAAAAAAGAACAGATTTCGCAAAAAAGGAATTCTTCAACTTATCTGAACCTCGACAAGAAATGCCCTTAAAGAAACTCGTTCTCGTTTTCTTCGAACTTTGTCAAGAAACGATTCTACGAACACATCCAAAGAAATTTCCAGTCTCAATAAATTCGGACATCAACATCTGAATACTTTCAGATTTCGATGTCTTCTGGATCGTGATCTCATGAAAATAGGCAGTTAGCCCATGTAACTCAGTCTGAGCTAGATGTCGTCTTCTCTCATTCCTTTCCCTACAACATAAACATTGTAGCTATCATCATCAGAGTAACTATTTCAACAACATCGAACAATCATTGTAACAGAAAACATCACACAATAAAAAACGTTTCTTAGTTACAATATTAAACTTCGTCTTCTTCTTTGATATGTTCAGTTTCTTGTTTTTTCAATGCTAATTATTCTATTTCGAAGTATACTCAACAAACTACTATTAGCTTAGATCAAAGACGACATTGATACGGTCCCCCTATAGGCACACTTTAACACAACACTGCTCTGTCAATTCCTACGTTCAAATTTTGCTCAATAACGAGCTCTTTTCGAGTCATTGGCCTAGAACATAAATCTGAAGTTTGTTTGTTAATTTCTAATCCATGATTTTCTATTCAAAATGAATAATAAAAACAAACTGTGATCTCATTGTACGGTGACATCATATCGATTGCTTTTGACAGTCAAGCGTAAGAAAACATCTTTTGTTTTCATCGATAATAGCGATCATAGATTGACATGAACAAGTTTATAACCATAGACACATTGACCTTCGACAGCCCGATCAGTAACACTTACGCCAATCATCATGCTATCGAATCGATTACAATGTCGGCTTTCTTCCATAAATGATCCAGTCAAAGTCTATGAAACAGATTGATCCGAAGGTTTCAAATCGAACTTGAAATCAATACACTTTGCTCAACATAAAGTATACAACAATTGAACAATTATCTTCTTGTTAGAAATTCTGCCTTCATCGATGAAAGGGTCCACACCCAGGGGCTCAATCATTTACTAAGATCTGACTAGATTTTGAATCTGATCTTGTAAAATCAAACAAGAAATAGTACGAAAAGTTGTCGTCTAAGAAATCTTACATCGGCTCGTACCATAATATTCATGAAAGATCTAAATATTGCGTAGGATTTCATAAAATCTTATATTCAAATCTTACAAGAGAGCAGGATCTTTCAAGAATATGATGATACGAACTGATGTAAGTTTTCGCAAACCACGATTTTTTGTATGAACTTATCTTATGCTCAAGATCTTACGTCAGATTTTTAAACTTGAACACTCATGCCTTCACACACGCACAACGATCAAAGTGCAGCATTGTTGAACAACGAATCGAAGCATTAAGTGATCGGTTCAACAACAGTCAGATTACAGGACAAGATCTATTACGTGGACTTTCATTTTTTTCGCGAAAGAAAACTAAAATGAAATTTAATCCGCTCTAATAAGCTAGCTGCACTTCTAACACTATCATCTACCATTGCCTTTATTTTGCTTAGAGGCCATTTTGATCATTGAGCATATTTTTCCCCGGAACATGTCGTAAAGGACATTTTTGCAAGGACATTCTAGACTGTTACTTATTTCATATAGTTTTTCATCGAACTTTATGATTTTGTCTTTCGTCAATGACTTCGTTTTGTGATATATGACGAAAAGGAAATTTTGAAATCTATACAGGCACGTATTCGGATCCGAGTTGGACCGTCAGTAGTTGTTTTTCTTTCATTTCCGATTGTTGGTCTAACACATTTCTAAAATCTCATGCAAGTATGTTGACTGTTCCGTAATTAAACTTCGAGAAAACCAAGAAACAATCGATTGAAAAGATAAATTGGAAAAGCAATGCTCTCTTCATCGGTCCGAACAACTAAATCGTCTTTCCAAAAACAACTCTACAAGAATTTTCCTAACGCAGCGTTTTCTCTTCTTTTCAGTGGATGAAGATCAAACTATTGTTGAAAGATAAGCTCTTTCGCTAAAAATAGAACTCATTTGCTCTAAATTTTCTAAAAACGTGATTGGCTTGTTGAAAATAAATTAGTTCAAACAATCAAACATGTTTGTGTTTGATTTCGTTGATCGATAGTTATATGTTTTCGTGGTCTTAAATCTAGGATAGAAAAAGCTTTTGAAAAACAGAACCACTCTTATGATTACAAGTGAATGCTTGTTTCAACTTGTTCGTCTTCTCAACAAACACAGAAAAGAAAGATGTTTTCTCGCCAACAACAATCGGTTAGAATAATTTTTCAAAAGGTTTATTCTACGATGACTACCCCTCTCATCATAAAACTTGTTCGATTTTCTTATTCTTCTCTGAAATAATTACACTTTTCAGATTGCTTTTTCTTTCTTCTATTCGCATACGACAGTCAATGACTGTCAGTCATTAATAGTAAAATAGAGAAAGTTTCTTGCTCGCTCCGTGACGACACGAAAGAAAAAAAAAGCGAGTCCAAGGACAAATCTTACACAAAAACGTCGGAAGAAACTTTGATCCGAAAGCAATTAGTTACTTTGCACATACACTAGTTATACGCAAAGAACGATTTCATAGTCCATTGCGCGTATATGTATATTTATTTATTTATTTATCGATAAGAATAAACGGCATTTTCATTAAAGGGTCCTATCACATAAAATTAACCAAGCCTAAGGTGCCAACAAAGAATGTCATAAGAATTAAAAAGTTTAGGATGCAACGAACGAAATTTTATGCACGAAGAACGAGAGGACGGATATCACGAAAGAAGACAAATCATGAAGAAACCAATAAAGAGATTCTTAATATAAAAAACAACAAAAGAAAAAAAAAACGAACAACGAATGTCTCGATAAAGTTTATGATGGAATGTCGATTAAATTAGTCGTATAATTCGACTTCTTGATTGAATGTCCATTTTTGATTGGGATTGTTCGCATCACATTGAGCTGAAATATGATAGTTTGTGTGATGAGGCAAACAAAACTTAATTTCTTACCGAGCACGACATTTGTGTCGCCTGAGGAACTCAGACATTTTCCTTTGAAATGTTCATTTTTCAGTTGACGAGTCTGAAAAAAAAAGTGTTTATTTTTGCTCCGGTGAAAACGTTTTCTTTGTTCGAATAAAAGCAAACCTGTTGATCATACTCCCATTGCTGTTCGATGCGATCATCGCTGCACAGTGCAAATATTATATTTCGAATTGCTGTTGGTTTCCCGTCGGCTGGTTCCAAGCATAGTTCGTCGAAATGAATTCTATTTTCTGTTGTGTACAAAAATATCTATTTCGATAAATCGATCAAATCAAAATCAATCAGTGGTTGTTTTGCTTCATTCCTACTTGATTTCCTCCGTCTTTGTGACACTCCTGAGCTGTCACCTGTGTATTAAGTCCTTTCGATATATCGGGACCGGTCATCGAATCTAAGCATCGTTGATTCTGTGTTGAAATCTATGAGAAAATCGTTCAAATTTGTTCATATATAAATATATATCATGCTGCTGCATAGATCAACAAACCGATCCGATGAATCGATGATTGAACGGAAAATTTCTCAATCGAAATTTTTCTAAATAATCTCGGAACGACGTACAGTTTAAATTTCGACGAAGTCGTAATCTATCGGAAACATCGCCACCGTTGAGACGTTTTATATCGGGATTAACAGCATAAATTAGTTGTTTGTATTCGTCTAACCAGACGGACGCAACGCGTTTATAGTTTTTGAATATTGTGACAAAAACAGATTCGGATTCAAGAAACTTGTATGGCGTTTCTTTACGGAAGACGTGCGCAACATGAGAACATGGATGTATTATTATTCTTCCACCGCACATCCAACACTTAAACGACATTTCACTAAAACAAACGAAGAGAATTTCTCAACGAAACATTACCAAATGAATAAACGCGAAACGTACAGATTCTCTCCGCCCCAAATTTTAATTCCTTCATCGTACATGCCTAATTCTTCGAAGTAAAGACGATCGATGGCATAAAGTCCCCCAGCCATCGTTGGTGTTCTAAAACGAAACACGAATAAACGAAATGCATCAAGGAAATCCTACTCAATAGGTTGTGCTTGATTTGAGATTAAGAAACCTTGCACTTTCGACCAACGAAATATCATTTTCCAGCTAAATGTTCCAAATATATCCGTTGCTCCATGTAACAATTGAAACGCATCCCATGTCAAGACATCAATTATAGGACAGGCGATTGCTTTTCTAAAAAAATTAATTTTAACGTTAAGATTTGAAAATCATGTGTTTCAATAAATCGAAAAGATAATTATAAGCTCTGATCATATTGACACAAGAAGGAGAAGTGAAGTGAAGTGAATAATATAATCCTACGAAATCGAATAACACAAACCTATCTTTTTTTATTTCTTCGAGTAAATACAAAAGCCATCCGTTAAGTACTTCAACGTGAGAATCAAGAAACATTAACGTTTCCCCCGTTGCAATTTTCGCAGCTAAAATAGAATCAAAACAATTCTAAGTCGACAGTTAACTCGTTTGTCTTTCAACCTCTGACTCTTGAACTAATTAAGCCTAAACGTTTCTCATTTCGAAGAAGTATCGTTCGAACTGGAAGTGCTTTTATGAATTTTTCTAACGGTTCATGAAGATATTCTTAAACAGAAAAACAGAAAATTTCAATTACTGACAAAATACAAGCAACGAAAGCAAACAAGCGAGAACAGACCTCGATCAACACTGGCGTCGTCAAGCAAGATAATTTCATGAATTAGTTTCCAAGGTGTTCTGTTAATAATACTAACAAGCGTTCTTAATAATGTTGAATTTCCTTCATTATGGAAAACGATAATAATTGATGTGTTTGGCAATGGACCGTCGAATCGTGAATGAGCTTTGCAACTAAATGTTTTTTACAGTTCATCAAATTCTTTCTCTTTCTTTTCAATAACTATTTACTGCTCATTCCGGATGTCAGGCATAGCTCGATTCAGTGCTATTTGATCACTAACAGCAATATCAAACATATTTTCTGCAAAACGACGTTTCGATTCTTCTTGCAGATGTGGAGGCGGCAAATACGCTTCGCCCATTTCACCGGGCCAATGCGACGGATTGCTATTCTTAAGTGAAACTACAATTGACAAGTCATTATGAGAATATTTTATTCAGCTCGACGTTTACATTGATCAGGAACTTGATAAGTCTGCTCGTCATTTGAACAGTGTCCATTCTTTTGGCATGTTTCTTCTTCATAAATGTCAGTTAATTTAACTTTGATAGCATTTTCTTTTAAAGTTTTTTCAGCAGCAATCGATGATTGACTTTCTGCAACGAGAAAATTCAATAGACATTAGCAAAATGAAAAGCCGATGAAAACAGACTTGGTGAAGGAATGACATTTTGCTCGAATCGATAGGCATCGGAACAGAAACGTGTCAATACATGACCGATGCCACAAAAAGCATCTAGAAGTTAATATTATTTTTTGTTTAACATGACTTAATGTTTTTCGTCTTTTACTTTTAATGAGATTAGTTTGCGAACAATCCTTCGATGAATTCAATGGAATCGTAAAATAAAGGACTAGCAGCACAATGACCAGCCATACGGATGATGTTATTGCTATAATTCGAGTTCTTTCATTGGAAAATATTCTTGAGCCGAATCGTCGATTTGGACTTGGTGTCATTGTTTCTTTCGCTGGGATTTTACTTGTTAAGGTGGGTGACGCTGTTGATGACTGTACTCCGCTCCCACTTCTCTTTTTCATGATAATTAGAAGATTTTTATCCGCGACTTTCTTATTAGCAGTGTTTCTAATGAGAATTCGCAGTAGAGTGCAATCTCGCACTCTGTTTCAGCAGATAAAGTGCAGCAAAGTGAAACTATATCTAGAAAAAAGAAATAATAGTTTATATCTCGTACTCTAGGCTTTTGTCTACATGAATACATATAAATAATAATCAAAAACAATATGTAAGTCATCATTTAGCCACAAAATTTACAAATAAATATACAACTATAAGTCATAATTAAATCACAAGATCAACAAAAACTAGATCAACAATAAAGATTATCTTAACATCCACCTATTCATTCTAGTTCAGCAAAAATGTACATAATAAAAAACAAAAAAAAAGTCATATGACAATTACTACTCATTTGAGAGAGCAAAACAATAACCCATTCATGTACCATCGCAATTATTATCTTCCTCTGCACTATGAATGTCAACACAATCATCCATAACCAGTGTACCGAATTCGTAGACACTCTTAATTCGACTCGGCATCTATTGCAAAGCCATCTCGAACAATTTTCTTCTACCCATTCGTAAAAGTCATTCTGCTGACAAAATTGAATCGCATTAACTTGTTCTGGGTCTTCAGATGCAATTACTTTACCACAGCGATTCGCACCTGAGCAGAAAAAAAGAATCTAAAAAAATAAAAGAAAAAGAATTCAATGACTTACATTTAATAGCTTCTGCTCTTTCGATTGCACTCCATTATCTTAATGTGATATCATTTTTCGTTTTTGTACACGTCGACGTCGTTGTGTTGTAGGCTCATAATCATCAGTAACATCGATTAGTAATTTAGTTCGATTGTAACGACGTTTACTTTCAAAATCATTCCACGATTCAAATGCTTTTTCAGCAACAAACTGACATCTTTCACTAAAAAGGAATAAAACAAAAACAAATTAATTCCAACAAGCCAATACAGTATTTACCTTCGAATATCATCAGTTAATAGTAAACGAACATTCAGTAATACATCCAACGTTTCAACCATTAATCGACTCCGTCCATTTGTTTGTACACGATTAGCAACTGAACATCCTCGTTGACATTCAGCAGAGTTAGATGCTGATAATAAATAGATTGAAAGTAGTACTAGAATATTTTTAAATTGTTCATTTATCGTTCGTTTGAGTAAAATAAAGGATTTCCAAAAGTGTTTTCGTGTGTCAGTTATTGAAATTTGTAAGTAATCAGTCAACGATAACTACATTAATTCCCACTCAGCTTGTGCTGCAGTTTTATCAAATGATGGGACATTTTCGATATTTTTCTCGAACATGATTCAATGCTGTTCGTCCATATTCTGGTTGATCAACGATGTCTTTATGATCCATGAGATTATTTGGATCGAATAAGATTGATAAATTTTCACGTCGAGGACATTTTCCGAAGCGATGATCTAGTTCTTGAAGTAATCGTCCAATATGATCACAGCATTCTTGAGATCATTGTTTTCTATCAGTTGGTTCAATCTTAAATAGACCATAAAAATGCTTCTTTGATTCTAGAATATAATTCGATATTGATGGATTCCAAACAGGTGGTTGTTGCTCAATCCATTTTCTTCTTTTCATCGATTTGTTTCATCAATTCCAATTATGAAAAGTCATCATCTTCGAGTACTTTAGTTACTGGGCCTGAACAACAGAAAAGAATACTTTGTGTATCATCATAAAACAAAATAAAACTTTACTCTGAATCGCATTCATGTAAATCATGATGAAAATGTATACCAAACAAAATCTCGTCACGTAGTAATTGTTTTTCTAGTTCACTCGCTGTTTCACGATCTGCATGGAGTACCTCCAATCTGATGACATTTCTTCAAGAACAATAAATAATGTTTCTGAATCTAAAAGTACTCAAGCAATATATCTCACTGAAGACAAATATACTTTGATTTACTCGGTTGAATATTCTCCATAATTGTCTATATGCTATCCCGAATAGATGGCCACCGTATATCAAAGAGGCGCTAAAATCGAAGCTCTGGTTGTTCCACTAATCGTTGCCAATTTTCAAGTTTTGTTTGACGAATTGAGCTACGTGAGAAGTAATTATATATTTCACTAATAGACGATTCTAATTTAGAAACTGACGGACATATCGGTCCCAATTTATCATCAGCTAAAATTGAAAGAATTGTTTTAGTACCATGTATTCTTCCTTTCAAAATTTGTTAAAATTGCTTACTACTAAGAGTATAAGCAAGGTGGACTAACAAACACAAGAGAAAAAGTGTGAGCTGCACACGGACTGCTTCGTATCCATGCAGCATCTTATTTTTGACGCAGTTTCTCAACAACACCATTATGAACTCCTACAGCAAAACAGATTAAAAAAGATAAAAAGCAATTGTTCTAATTTATCATCAATAAATAAACAGAGAAAATGGTTTTACTCACTTGTAAATGTACTTGCATTATCCGATGCAAACCAGCAAGTATTTTTTGGATTTATATCATCTTTTCTCCACATCCAACTTATTGAATCAACTATATTTTGAGCTGTATCATCTCCATTGAGATCAATAAAACGATGTTTAGGGCTCGAAATTGTCCAACTATCTGACGTATACAAATAAACTTCTCTGTTCGTGCACCAAACAAATCGAATGCATATGTCTCGTACATGGCTCCTTCATTTTATTCCCAAATTTTGTTGATATGTTACAGGCCATTGTTTACGTTTAGATGTTGACTCAGTTATTTTAACTCTTTCGACAGGTATTGAAATGTTGTTATTTCGATCTATCGAAATTCTTGAAGATGAGATGGACGATGATAATGATTTACTATCAATAGTTTCGATTTCAATCTCGTTAGCGTTTTCTTCAAGTAAAATCACTGTATCTTCGGAAGTCATTTCGTTGTTGCTGTGATTTGAGTTTTCTTTTGATTGATCCAGTGATGATCTGGTTGATTGAATTAAAAATTTTTCCTACAACGTTGTTTGAGAGACTCCGGATGGCTGTTCTTTATTCATTATCTGAAATAAAAATAAGACAAGACTATTAGGATGAATCAAAGAACATAATTAACAAGAAAATTGACTGTAAAGACGAAGCAACCAATATAAATTAAAATATAAAACAAACTGCAAAGTGTCACAATAGAGTGTAGCACGTGAAATCTACTTTTTCGAGTAAAATGCAAAATACCGTGCAAGTGCACTTATCATTAAAAACACTGCTTATTGGAAAACCATTGTAACAGCAGCGACACTAATGTAGAAGAAACTCAATTGAAGAAAATGTTATTTTAAAAAGCATGCCTATATGTATTCTGTGAAAATGATTTGTTCCAATCAAAATGTTACAAATACTTAATCAGATCAATTGAATCGTAGCGCCATCTGCCTGTTTCACATAATTCATCTATATATGTATGTATATATATATATACTTGTATATGCGTCAAAAATAATTGATGAAATCCTTGTTTACATTGGTAGTTTTGTTAATGACACACGTAGAGAGAAAACGAATATTGGCTGAGCTCAGGACTGAATGGGTTTAGTTTGAATCAATACCTTTCTCGGTAACTTTTTTCTTTTCCATTTAGTCTAAAAAACAAGTGACTTTCACGTCAAGGTTTATTTGTACGATACATACAGAACTTCCTAGTTATTTTTGTGTTCGAGGAAAAAATATCGAAAACAACAACACAAACAGAATGCGCTACCTAGACAAAATAATAATAACAGAAAACGTAATCCTTTGGTTTTAACAGTTCGACCGCAAAGAAAAAGCATCTAAATCTTTTTTCTTGCATAAAAACAAAAGTTCATCTTGGAATGTGTTTGACAATCAAAATTGGTTTCTAATAGGTAAAATGAATAACGTGTTCTATCTAACACAAACTTCGAGACAGTTTATGCAAGGTCAAAAACTTGCTGATCCAAGTTCATTTATGCTTTGAGAATAAACTTATTTAATTGCAGTCATAAAAATATCGACCTTGAAACTATACTAAGGGCTTCGACGTACAGTATTTAATGCACACGAATGTCTGACGTTGACAAATGCTGAAGTTGCATGTGCATGCATATTTATATAAGAGAAAGATTACTTTATCTAAACTACGAGAAAAGTAGTAGCTATTGTTGATATTAAATCAAATAAACGATGGTTTAATACGAAAGTTGAACTTATTTCTTTAAAGTATAAAATTGTGTTCATGTTTACTATTGATACATTATGTATTGTCGTTTGTGGAACGTGTTAATTTTGAAAATAATCATATCGAATACTCTCGAAACATCTATGAGAAATCATTAGGATTGCAGTGACATGATCGACATAAACAACTCGAGCATGCTATGTCGCATTAAGATTTTCTGTTATTCTCAATTTCACTCACCGGCAAATGAATGTTTTTTCTTCGAGTAAATGTTCAAAATATTTCCTTCGCTAATTGATCTGCTGACGAACAAAATCTCAGTTCGAGATACTGTTCTTCGAACAATTGATGTCAAAAGGGTGACATGAGCCAGAAAATGATCAGAGGTTCGAACAAACGCTTCGAGAGCATCGTTCATAAACACCCTCGAAATCAACATTGTCAACGATTCGTAGATGTCAAGCTGTCATCGAAAGCGTTGTTGGTTCGGTTAAATGCATACGAGTTTGGAGAAAAGCTTTTCTAACATTGCGTATTGGTCATAGAAAAATTCAAGAGTAAGCAAGCGGTAATTTTAATGAAGATCAATCTCTTTGGAGGAAGGACTGGAGTCAGAGCGATGCCTTGGACATGCACAGTCTTGATACACATCATATTTAAATCAGAAAAAGAGGCATTTATTATGAAACTAAATCCACACTAAAGCTCATCCAGTTTGAATACAACGATTCGTAGATGCGATGAACTCCAGTTTGCGCTTGGCAATATAATAAATGGATTCGAGCTCTCATATCATCAGTATAATGTAATCGAAACTTTTACTTTGAAAGACGTACACAGAAAGATACTGATTTTACAGTTTCTCTTCAATAGGTCATATTTAACTAATTAAATCAGTTAAGTAATGCTGCATTCTTCTAGCGTGATTATTTCAATTAACAATTCGCTGCATGCTCGAGTGCTTCTTATATTTATGGTTACCTCATTGAAAGAACATCACGCCATCGTTCCAATTAACTAGTTGACCAAGGTTTTTCTCGGTCGATGTATTCAATCTGAAGTCAATTTTCGAATAATTCCGCTTTTAAATCCGACATTCAAATTTCTTGTGTAGAAATCACCTTTGAAAGAGAATAAAATGTGAAATAGGAATATGAAATTCGATAACAGTACTCTTTGTATCGAGAGTTTATTCAAGATTCTTTTCAATGTTCCGTCACAATGAGACGAAATTTCATTTGAATATCTGCAAAAAATAACCTAGAAGATATCTTGTTTCCTTGACTACAGTCAACTAACTTCTCAATGTTTTCATTAAAAGTGACATAATTCATGTTACTGCCATGCGTATTTCTTATTAAACGTTGGACTTCACATTGATCTATGGTCGTTCGATTGTTCGTGTTGTTTTGTATTTTTAATAACGAGTTTCTTGACAATCAATGCGTATGTTTCTTGAGCCGGTGACATAAGTACCAAGTTCGAATTTCGGGCGAATTTAGATACAACAAATGAACACCCAAATGCGAGTTTAAGTCGAATACTTCTTAACGCATTGTCGATGAAGTCTTTAGCAATAATGTGAAATCTTTGCTCTACGACGTAAAGAGAATTGGGAAATATCAAAAGAAATTTTGATTTTATTTTTCTCATTTACTGATGAAGTATTCGTTTCATATCGTTTCAAATAGAACAAGGTGTTTTCGTCATTGAAAAACGTACTATGACATCGAAAAATCTGGTCTTATCATTGAATTCATAATTAACATTATTTTCATTGACCACAGAATGATTTTAAGAGAAAAGGATCGCTATCCAAGTTGGTTAAACGTGCTTTTGCTTTTACTTCTACGAATTCGCTCAATACGATCGGAAAACAGATTGAAGATTGTGCTCGATCAATTCTTATCAACTGATAATTCTACGCAGAGAACCAAAACTTATCAGTTACAATCGGGTTTTTGTTTTTCCTCTGAATTCTACGCTTCAACAACATTTTTCTGCTTGATGATTAGCTCATTTGGAATCGACTTTGGACGGTAATTAAGAAAACAATGTTTGCACGAGGCAGATATTCGCATCTTGTCTAGTTACATTATCTGAATATAGAGGTCGCCCGAACCAAGATCTCCGATCATGTAGAAATGAGAAATCGAATTAGTTATCTTGTCTATTCACGATGTGGTTTTCGATCAATAGATATCATGTAAGCAGATTCGTTCGGCAAATGAAAAACAATGACGTTTGTATACATTAACAGTATAAATATAAAGGTCACTCCGAAAAATGTTTTCATCAGCTTTTCGGAGGTATTTTCGATTATGCAAGGGCAATGAATTGATTATATCTAGATAGATTTTTGTGAGATTGGCGTAGGTTTCTATTCATAAATGTAAAAGTATTTTGCTGTAGTTAAATTCAATTTCAAAATGATTTATAATTGAATTTCATCAACAGAAAACTGTTGCATGAAAGGCAACCTGTTGAATATGCTCGATTTCGATGTGATCTCCTGAGGCTATTTCGGTGACTAATGATTATTCTCTTTGACGCGCTTTTCAGTTTTATTGCAAAGACTGAGAATTCTATGTTCGACCTTCTATCTATTTACTGATTCAGTTTGAAAACTTTCATTAGACACATTTTCTTGAACATAATCTTGCTCGATAGATTCTATTGACATGAGCTTTGCCAAATTAAATATCACGAAGCAATTTTCTATGACTTTTAGTTTTGGTAATTCCTATTGATTTGCTAATGAATTTTTGGCGCTCTAATTGTTGACTGCAGAATTCAATTTTATCTTTCTGATAAAATGATCATATTTCCGATAATAATACTGTAGAATGAACGATGGGCATCGATCTATCCGCATGTATTAAGAAAAGAATCATCTGATTAGATATGGTCCAGTTTTCAGTCAGTCGTCATTCAGTTCAAAATGTATTGGCCAAGCACAAAACTTCATCGAACTTCACATGCAGAACAAGAATCGAAATAAACGCTAACAAAATAGTGATGAGAATGTTCTCTATTCGTTCGTTTGTGTAATCAGAAAGATATCTTCAATCGTTTTCAGAACAACTTCGAAATCTGAATAATGAGAGGGCAACTTCATTTGCGAAATTAGTTTATTGAAATAAATAAAAGAAATTAACTTGTGAAAGATTTGAATCTCTGAAATCCCATCGTGCTCGTATTAAACAAGCAGGAATTCTATTCTAAATAAGTACAAGTCCCCAACGATATAAAACTTATTCTCGAACGATGTCACTCTGAAGATTTGACACTCATCTGACAACTATTCTAACCAAAGAATGAAACCAATCGAAAAATAAGAGAAACAGCGATCTCCAGTAGCCTATCTTATCTTAAACATGTCTAAGCATTGGCAGAGAATGGTCGTGGCCAAATTATGAATGTTACAAGACACAGACGAAGAAAACATCTGCAGTTCTCTGTGGACTTCCATTATGTTATTGCCACAACATAGTTGATTTATAATGAGATCCGAGAGTTTCTCTAAGTTCTAAGGGCATCAGTTCATCATCGCGCGGAAGACGTCATAACAGAGTAAAATAAGAGAAGTAATATTAAAATATTTATTCAACTGTACATGTGATGCGTTTTCACATTTCTCTTTAACTATTATTGTTTTCCGATGATGATGAGTGCGTTCAAGAAGTATTTGAAATGCAAAAACATCGAGTTTCGGTCAAAGTCACATCGGTTTTATCTAGTGATTATACACTGAAGATTTTTTCTAACTACGATTTATTTCGTCGCCTTATGTTTCATCTTGACACGCCGATTTTATCCAGTTTACATTGATTGTTACCGTTTTCAATCTCGCTTTATGAGCTTGCTTCTATCTGTTGGGTGTGCATACTCTACTTGACCTTTTGAAATAAAGCGCAAAGCATCATTTTTATATGAACTTGAACGAATAAATTTTACTTTAGTTCCTGAGCAGAACGAGTCGAACGGTTGTAGATGGGAAATCAGATAAACTGTGCCATCAGATGTTAGAAAGAGTATACGGACTGAAATTGCTGAAAGAATAGTGATTGAGCCCGATCATGTGCTCACTCTACTATTCCTTATGCAACGAAAATATGAACTTTATTGAAACGTGTCAAATCTAATCTTCAAGCAACTGCAGAATGGCTGCTCTACAGAATTCAGAGTTCCTAGAGACGTTTCCACAGTCAACAAAATATCTAAAATAGGCTCTTTGGGATAGTTGTCAGTGTGAAATAGATTCTTGTGATCAGACCAGGCCACAACGCGAACTCCGTACGTTCTCGTGGTTGATGTAATATCAATCCAAACGACATTAACAAACGTTTATATGAGCATTAAGCAGACTAATAGGATAGGCCCGAGAATCATTCGACGGCTAGACGAGCTAATTTTCTTCTACTAAATCAAAACTAATTTATGAAGACAGACGTGAGAGATTATTCTTGTTTTATGCTTTCGAATCAATGTTGAATAATCGAAGATGTTGATTGAAATAAAAAACTGAATTAATCATAATAGGCGTGTCCAATTCTTTAAATTGATTTTTGAAAAGCGTGTCGCCGATAACATCGATTGTAAACTCAATTGGATGGGTGCCATTTATATTAACTTTATAATAGACACGTTTAAGCAAATGATTAAAAAGTATTGTTCATTCGAATGCGTTCTTTGCCGAGCTATGGCGACAACAAAACTATCGTTCTCTCATACGAACTATCAATTTTAAATGAGGTAATGACAATAGTTTTTATGCAGAACTCTAGACAGAGAACGGTGATATTTTATTGCAATGTCTTAGTAAGACTTGAGCCGTAACAGCTAATATCTTTCAATCCAATGGTACAACATTCATTGAATAATAAATGAGAAATTGTGCAGACTTTGCAGATATCATGTGAACGAACGATTGTGCCCTGCGCATTTTCACAACTCAGAAGACGATGACGATAGTATTACGATACATTTACGGTGCATTTTTGAGAGTTCTACTTTCTATTTCATAAATAGATTAATGAATCGAGTTAACTAATTCAAGAAAAGTTTCGGGTCCAGTGACATTGTGCGTTTCAAAAGTTGTACTCGGCAAGGACTCTAGTATGAGAGCAGAACATTTCTATTTGCGAAAGATTTAAAATTTTGCGTCGACACTAAGCAGTCTCAGATTTGCATCTCGATTTAGATTAAACTTTAGATCCGACTTGCATGCATAGAGCTACGAGTATTCATATAGAAGTGCTAAAGTTCCAACACATCCCTTTCGTTCTCCTTTTGAATGGTTTGTTCCAGCAATGTATGACAAAAGCTATGATTCTTCATTTGTTCATGTGCATAGAGAATGACAAATACTGCCAAAGAAAAACTTCTATCGACGTTCAAAGACGCAGTAGAGCTCTGACTCGGGAACGGACATGCTGAAATTTCATATAGTATGTGCGGAAGAAGTTCTAGTACGAGAACATTCAACTCATGAACCACAACCATTTAGAATATAAATGCACGCACGGCATACTTCTATAATAATATATTATTCTAATGAAGAACTAAAAGAAGCCATTGAGATTTACCCGTACGACAATAGAATTCTAGAGTATTAATTGTTTGAGTGACACTCACACCGTGAAGATCCGAAGTAGAACAGATTACTCCTCGAGCAGAAAAATTTCATCGCATCTTGAAAACGACAATGACAATTGGATAAAAAGTTTGACTGAAAATTGGCAGAATGCAGTTCAAGTATCTGATAATTAAGAATCAAGCGGATAAAGAATATTTTAAATAGAAATTACGCAGAAAATTTCATTGTAGTCGGCTATCAAAATTAATTATGTGTAAGTCGAGATGAATTTTCGTTACTCCCGGTGATGTTTTCTGGAATGAGACCGAATGAAAAGAAAATTTGAACCGACGTCGAGCAATGAATTAAATTTAGGCATCGCACCCAAGTCTTTCACGATTTTCGAATGGTTCTAGGGCAGTCCGTCGCCATGACACCGTTTCAATCATCGCTCGAATACTTCTCTTTTTTTAAACAGAGTGGGTTATTCCATTAAGATGGAAGCATAAGATCGAATGAATTAAATGACCGATGGAAATATTAATCATAAATCAACTTTGATTTTGCATCTCCGAATATGAAGCTAAAGAGTTCTAACACGATAATATATCAGATCCTTCTTAACTGCATTATTGATGTTCATAGTCGATAAGATAGTTTTGGTTTGGAGGCTCTGTCAAAACGAGTGCGAACATTTCATAAGCCATGATTTATCGATCGCGTCTAAACGAGTGTCATCATTGCATATCTAATTAGCAGATGTTGGCTTTTGATTAATTGACCATTAATGTGGAGTACTGAATGAAGTCAATTGATAAGTATTGTTAAGAAAGGTCTGCTAAGTAACAAACGTTACTCTAGTCATAAGTTTTGAGTGGCAGAGTGAATCGAACGAAAGGCACTGTGCTATTCTAATTAGTACACGAGGAGGGGTGTTACTATTTTTCTACCTTGAATAAACTAGTTTGTTGTCTGAAAATGAATATTATCGTACAGGTCGAGATCGAAAATAAACATTGATTCATGAATAATATTTTCATAATTCTTTTTAGTCATTCGATTCTATGCTTCAATCTTAACTGAATAAGCCGCTCCATGTAAAAAGAGAAGATAGGACCTTCGATTGGAATCAAGTCACTGCGACGAATAGTCCGGTCACCATACCAAATTGCTACATGCCGGAGTAGATCTTATTGAGTTCAAGAACTTCCAGGTCTGGTCGGTCTAAATCATTGAATTGGCATGTCCTCGAATGATGACCCTCGTTCGTGAATCTAACCAGAGCTCGAAAATCTTTGCAACTCAACTGGAATCTGTTCAACAAACAATTATTCCATACCGATGAATTACACGGGTGTATCTTTGTAGACTCGAAGTTGTTTTATCTTCAAACTTTCCGACACCGGTCTTTATATTGGATATTTTCATCTGTCGATCGATCAACATTGTACCGAAGATTGCCATCGTTCTTCGAGAGAAATTCTGGGAACGAACGTACTCGGAGTGTGAATTTCACACGAGACTACATTCACGTTCTGCTTTAAATTGTTCTTTTTTTCATTGACTAGTTGAAAAATACGAAATTCCATTTCTGTTTCATGCCTATCGTTATGATAAACGCCTTTAATCGTAACAGATGCGTTGTCCAATCGTCAAACGTGTTATTAAGTCAAGCAACGAATTATGATTCTTATAAAGGATGCAATTATCGAAATTCGAATAATTATTAAAATTATACAGAGAACGTTTTTTCAAATAATTCACTGACACACCAATGTTCACGTCCTTGTATAATAATAATCAACGTCTGTAGCAAAGTAATAAGATGATTAACACGAGAACACCTATTACATATTCGTTCTTACTCAATATTGAAACAGATTTCCTTGACTCACCTGTCGAATAGTCATGAGTAAAGAATTCTCACCTCGAGAGAAAACGAATGTGATGAAGAGGAATTATTTTTATTTTTAGCACATTGCATCTAATATGCAATGTATCAAGGTTGATTAGATATGATTTGAGAAAAGAAAAATACGTTTTGCATTATTTGTCATTCATAACTTATTGGAAAAATCAATATGGAACTAAATACGAAGTTCTATTTCGTACGAGGTGAATTTAAGAAGGAAGGTAAAGAAAATAGAAAATGATTTTAATTCCAAGTTTCCCGATAGAGTTCTTTTCAAAGTCAACTAACGTAGAGATTTGAAGATAAATGAAAATGTAAGAATCGATGAAAACTCTCTGTTGATCTATTCCAGTCTGCTTTTTTCAAACGACATTTCTAGAAAAAGACAGAGTTACGAATGCTCATAACTTTTATCTTATAATCTCCTCAAATACTTTGCCTCATAGATTCGTTTCTTCTTTATTTGACACGAACATCAAGTTTTTAATTTTAACTCGTAATTTCTATGATAAGCATAGATCAAATGAGAACGGTCAATGTCAACATGAGTTCGGCGTGACTGTTGAAAATAAAGATTTCGTCGCTGCTAATTGCATACGGTAGCCGATTTATTCCAATTTAACGAATTAAATTAGTCTTGCTTCTACGGTATTAACCCCAAAATTGAATTCATTCGATTATCATCAAGCATTTCATTTATTGATGTAAGACTACGAATCATCGACAATCGAACTTGATCCATTATTCCCTTCAAATTTTGTCGAATTTCACATAGCCATGTTCTAAGACACGTTTTCGCCGAGATTCTGTTAAGCAAACTTTCGGAACAAGTCATCCAACGAAAGCCGCTATGTCTCAAAAGCGAAAGATGCGCCACCTTCCGCTCTCCTCGTCGCCACATCTCAGATTCAAATCCAATTCATTGATTTTCAACAGTTTGATTTTATCGAGTCCAAGAATTTTCCGGTTCACACCCGAAAGACTCTAGGCGAAATACGGCCAGTAGCAACACTTTTCTCAAATGATGTTTTCTTTTTAAATAATTACCGTTGCTCCATCAGACTCTCATGTCTACCCCGTGGTTGTTTATTATAAAATAACACATGTAACATCATTTTTTTTCTCGTTCTGCTCATAACTTGTAGAAAAATATGTTGTTCACATTAAGCAGAAATAATTTCCCACTGTCCAGTACAGAACGATGAGACTCTCATGTTGAGAAGACTCATTTCTATCAAATTTCACTGGCAGCAGACTGTCCAGTACTAGAAGGTGATCGCCTGCGTACGCGCTATTCCATCTGCTTGATAAAATGAATGATTATACGTAACTGATTTCATAACATCGAACGCATCTTGTTCTCATCGATTCACACAAGTCAAACATAATGATTTTGTCCGCCTAACCATGTTCGACCTCTGTACTTTATGAAATGGGCATATTCGTTGTGTAAAATCAATCTTACAACGAGAAATGTGACGTTGTTCATTAAAAATAATCAACAACGAACTACAACAATTTATACTGATTTATACTTTTTCAAGTAATCACTGGTAACTCTTTCTATTGTTGATTGTCGTTCTATTTGAACGTTGATGAATCGAAAGGAAAATTCTTTTCTTTTCTGTAGCGCCGTGCAAATCTCTTCTTTGGTTCCTATTTACAACTGTATACTATAACTTCGATCTCTATAGATCTATGCTAATGCCATGGGCGTGCTGCTAGCTTTGCAGTTCATTCAAATAAACGCACGTGTAATTTTATAGTAGGTTGGCATTTCGTTGTTTCATCTCAAGTGTTCGATCGTAAAAAATCCCGAACAGTCATTGTAGTGCGTTGAAAAGAAATGATATGGAGAAAAGTAAGAAAGACAATGCTTTTGTTCTTATTCGTTTAAAAAGAAGATTTGAAATACAATCCGGAATGTTAAATTAGCATTTGTCTAACAGGGAGATATTTTCAGCAACGATCTCTTCTTCCGATTGAAATTCTCTTGAAACATTTGTCGTATTTACTCTATATCTAACGTTGATTCTCTATCGTTTTCAATAAAAATCTCGATAACATCATCTGAATCGATTTGCCTAGTGACTTTTTCATTGCTCGACCGTAGTTGTTCTCACATTGACATTGAACGCACGAACAAGAAGACTTGCCTTCCTGATCAAACATCTGATGAGTATGAAAACCATCCTAAATTATCTAATACATATCAGACGGCGTTTATTTTATGAAAATGACCATATGAATTCTAACTCACATGCCCGAGATAAATCTGCAATAAAGTTAAATATCTATACACGGTGAAACACAAAGTTCTGGACACAATTTTATTGTTCATCTCAATATCAAGAGAGATAACGATCGCATCTTCAAATGAATGAATAGAAAGTACTCTTTAGTCACATAAGAGATTTATTCGCAAGTCTTATCCAATCAATAAATTAGATCGAAAGTACGAATTCTTTCTTGGATTCACAGAGCGTATTGATCTGGTTTCGAAACAAATATGGTATCGAAATAGATTATTTGACAACACACTGTTTTCTATCGACTCTGCCACAAGTTATGCAAACAGAAAGTAACGGTGGCACTTACCAGTAATATGAAGCTTCTTTCTGACATTAAATATTATTCTTATTATGGTTGTAACCGTTTTTTAATATTATTTTAGCGCACATTTTTATTTATTTTCTTATTATTTCTTTTAATGTTCTATGATAAGTTTATAATAGAAAATAGACGAGCACAATCGGAAATAAACTTGTTGAACTGTAGCCAAGGCTGAACTTGAATTAGAAAATGTGAAACCTGAATAAAAGAAACAGATTGCAGTTCAAGAAAAACTAAAGGACTACGTTAGCATTTCAAGGTGATTGAAACAGCATCAAACAAGAAGAGACAAAAGGCCCTTGCTTGTCAAAACCATAATTTTATTGTCAAACAGGACGCATTCTTTGCGAATCGTTTCAACAAAAATCAAAAAGAAGAGAAATTCCATTCTGGATTCGACATTAAAGCGATGATAAACATCGATCGCCGTAAGGTCACAACCGTCAAAGACTAAGGAACAAGAATCTCAATGAATAAGTAATGTACGCATACGAAAAGCTTTTCGAGTAAGATGTCGCCAGAACATCGATTAATTATCCGCTTTCTTACCGAGATTATAATAGAAGAAAAGATTCCATTGTAAACTTCAACGACAAAAATGCACGCTATTGTAAGAATAAAATGAATTCTATATGAATCTTCTTGTCTACAAGAAAACCTTGTGCATTGAATTGATAATGTAATTTGTGAAATATTATTGTTAATCTTCTTTTTCTGTATTATGAAGAATTCTCATTGTTTCTTTGTTGTGCATGGAATAAGATTAGCACACGTTTTTTCACCGCATAAAATCGAGTTGTACTTTGGATAAGATGAGATGAGAACGATCTCGATTAGAACCACTCTGCCCATGTTGAGACGTCAATATCCGTTATTCCTACATCTCAACTTATTTGGCTTTAAGCATTATTGATTGCTTTTCTATGTTGAATAGATTTTCAAGTAGTTTTTAAAAAAGCAGTATTCTTTTTTCTTTGACTGTCAGCTAGATGAACACGATCGATATCGAAAGTCAGTTGTCTCTGATTCCGAGTTCACATTTTAATGTCACTAAAAAGCAAAAGGTTCGTCGGAGTTGGTTTCAACGTTGCTTTGTCTTTTTCTCTTTCGACAGATTTAAAATAACCTTGAAACTGAAATGATCATTTTTATTTATTCTTGAACGTCAAATCGGAACGCTGAAGTGAACGTCGAAAGTTTTGTTTTGTGATGCAATCGAAGGTGAAGAATGTCTGCCGTGACACGCGTCACCGCCAAAAATAACCAATGCTCTCGATACTCTACGCGTTTGTCGGCAATTCGTTGAATAAAAATCACGTTCGTGTCAACAAAACAAAACAAGAGCGAATCAAAGTTACTTTTATGTCTATTTATTCAAAGATAATTGTCCTTCGAATATAGTACAAGTGGATGAATATCACAACAACGTCGAATTGCAATCATTCAATAAGGCAATAAGGCAGAGAGGGGAAACAGCTCAACGATGAGGAGAAGGAGAAGGAGAAGGAGAAGGAGAAAGAGAAAAATCTTCTCTTTCTTCGTCTGTTGAACATAAGTAACAGAAAGAGAGTAAGCAATTAGTTGTCGTTCTTTTTCTTAGTGAGTGCCAGTTGATCATTTTTCTATAGACTAAATATAATCATGATTATTATCGTCGTATTAATATTATCACTAAGTCATTTTGTATCATCGGATCAAATTTTACAGAGAAATATTGGTCAAGATGTTACATTTTCATGTTTTTTTGAAAATGAGTCCCAATTGGATCAAGTAAGTCTCTACTTCAGAGAAGAAATCGAAAGCAACGAGCGAAAACCTCGTTGTGCTACGCTCGGTGGAGCATCGCTAATCAATAGCTGCAGCGCAGGCTGATCGATAGATTCGATTTTTCGATTGAGTTTTATTTGAAAAGGTTATTTAGGTGAACATATAAATTATTTTTCCTAAAGAAGCAGAACCGAATCAATATTATTGTTATTTGAAGGACACTCGACAACTATTTTATGGGATGATGCCCTTAGTAGAACAATAGAATATGAAAGAGCACGTTCAACATATGTTCACTGATGATGAGGCGAGTGACCACTTAGAAATAAATGGTTACTTTCTATCCTCCGGTTCAATACATTTTAGAATCACTTTTCCTCTTCACTCATATAACAAGCCAAATGTATCCTAAACAATCGAAAGCAATTCATTCGGTCGCGAAAAAGAAATTCTTCTCCTTTTCTATTCTCATCGATTCAGGTTTCGTTCATGCATCAAACAACTGGTGATTTATTATCTCTTGGCTCAGAACTATTTATTGACAAATCTTCCACTAATTATCGCATGAAATTAATGCGATTCTCGTCGAATCGGTTGGATCTGAAAATTTTGTCGGTCAACCAAAACGACTCAGGTCTCTACACATGTATGTTCAACGACGACAAACTGTCGGCCTTCTTACTTGAAATATTTGGTGAGTAGCTCATTTTCAATCAACACATATGAACTAAAATGGTTCATCGTGCATTCGAATAGATTAACAGAAATAAGATGAGAAAAATTCTCTTCGCTTTTCTTTTTGTCGAGAGTACCCTTCAACCAACAAGATAAGAAATATTATGTAACACAGTTAGTAGCATATCATTTTCTCGGAATATATTAAAGTGAGAAATAAATTATTGAGTATGTCGCAAGTAGAGAAAAATGTTCTATCGTTATTTTTGGTTGATCAAGCAGAAGAAGCGAGAGAACATGTGCCCTAATCTTATCCAGTATTCATCAGTTTTTATTTAAATGTTTTTCTTTTGTAACCAATTAGTTTTATTATTTTTAGTTGCCAGTTAAGAATAACAAGCGTTCGATAGATTAATTCATATGTATTATTCTTTTTTGGTGAATATTAATAATTAATCTGTCCTATATTGTTTTTCAATTTGATCCGTTTTTTATTTCCTCTCGTTCAACCTTGGCATTCGTTATAATTACATTTTGTAGATCAATAGAGGTAAACAAAGGAGAAGAAAAGAAGAGATTTGTCAAATCACTGATACGTATCTCCGACTTGATGAGAATTGTTGATATCATGTGAAACAAAGAGAGAACGACCATCAAACGTCATTGCGAATTTGTTAGGATTAAGAGACAAGTAAAGTCGTGTAATCGGATTTTTGCTTCTTTCACGTTAAGAAGGCAAAGCGAAGAATTAATCTAAGATTTATTCGTGAAATGAATGGATAATAAAACCTGGGAATAAATACTAATCTTGTTGATAAATTGATTTTTAGTGCCACCCCGATTTATTTCATTTTTCCCGTCGGGCGCCAGTGTGACGTATCCTGAGGGCTCGTCAATGAACTTGTCTTGTCACGCCTATGCCTTTCCTTCAACAAACATAACTTGGATTTATCGAAATAAAAATAAACAATCAAAAAGTAATCAAATTATTTATTAACATTTCTTTTATTCGAAAGGGTCATCGGAACGGCCTTCGTTCTCTTTTTCTCATGCAGCGATCCACTCCGGCGAAGACGTTTACATATCGCTACTGGAATCGACCGATAGTGGCTCGTACGAATGTATTGCTTCAAATGGATATCACGAAAAAATCAGTCGCTCATTTTATGTCACTGTTCAATGTAAGTCGTCTGATCCGCTTTCAGTCTTGAATTTCATGACCACGTCCCTTCGAATAATCTGCCATTCTATTCGTCAATATCAAAATTGAGTTCACGTATTTGGCGGGAAAAGAGCTCTTTCTTTCTCGCACTGACACGTATTTTATAAAATTAATCCTATCAACTATGATGTTAACACAAACGCAACAAAAGAATATACTATGACACAATGTTAACCATTCAAGAGACTATATCAGTCTCTTTTATCTGCCTCTCTTTTCAGATCCACCGCATGTTACCATCAAGAAATTTATCGACAAGCATATCAAATCCGTTCAGTTAAATTGTCAAGTATGTTCTCTGCCGTTATCACGTGTTGAATGGTTTAAAAGCGGAAAAAATATTTCCAATGAAAAGCATTTCATCGTCAAAACAAATTCCGTATCGAAAGATAATGAAGAGTGTCTCACGACAACGTTAAATATTCATGTAAGTTAATTGAAAAGCTACTTTCCCTTCCAAGCGTGCACCTTGAAGAAAGCTGTTGTTTGAATTTTTAAAAAGGAGTCATCAAATGAAAAATACGGCCGATATGAATGCCGAGCTGAAAATTTTCTCGGTTACCATTCTGATCACTTCGATTTTAATCCAAAATTTAGTAAGATTACATTTCGATTGTTACCGAAACGAAAATAAAATGTGCCAACGAAATTCCTTGCCTGCTTATTCTTAGTTGTACAAACGAAATCACAAAATGAAAATCTCGCTCTTCTAATCGTCCCAAATGGCACGAACAGAATTTCAAGTAAATATTTATTTGTCATGGAATTCGCTCTTGCCAAAGAAAACGCTGTTTGTGTCTCGAACCTTAGGTACATCTAGATGTTTCCTACAATCGTCGAATCGATATTTAATCAGCACATTGATCACAATCAGTTTCGTTCGTTTCCAATGAACAATATTATCTGACGAAAACAATAGACAAACCGGTGACTTAATAGACTATCATAGTTCTTTTGTTTTTTAATTTGTAATAAAGAATCGCCTTCTTCTCTTTTTTAAATTTGACGTGTCACTTTTTTTATTTTATTTCTTTAATAACAACAACAACAAAAACATTGTCGATCATCACTTAGAAAAAAAAGTTCATCTTGAAAATCTTTCTTTTCTTTGTTTTGCTGAATCACCGGATTAAACTAATGACACTGATTAGATTCTAAAAAACGAAGGCAACTTTGTTTCTTCATACGGGCCGAATCCAACATATTAATACACCTAATGAATAATAATAGAACGAGCACAGTGCACAAACAGACGAACCACTCGATAGCCATTTGGGATTTCCTACAGTTTATATTATGATTAGAGAGCAAAGACGGGAAAACTACAAAGAGCCTACTTGTCGGTGTTATTGTATCGTTTCGATGTGATTGCTGGTGATTATCGATCAATAAGGCCGTACGTCCATTTCGATTAACTTCATTCGAATGAAAATCATGCTGCTTTAATTTTAAATTTCTCGACACTAAGTAGAAAAGGCGGATTGCAGAAACGATTTGCTTTCAATAATAAACTAAACTCGTTTTATATTTACTTTGCTGAACATCAATAAAAGCCGAATTGATTCCTAAATTGTTTTCTGCTTGACATTCGTACTTTCCGAATTGGTATTCGTTTATATCCTAGTGGAAATCAGAGAGACATGCTTACTGCTTGTTTATTGTTTCCTTTGATACGTACGACTATTTCCATGGTCGATTCTAAGCATTGGTTCTGACCGATGCTTTGCGTTTTAACAAGAATATTAACGTCGAGGATCATCTGATCGTGTCTTAACCAATTTATTTGAATAACTTCTGGAATTGAGCACACATGACATTTTACTAAAACTGTCTCATGAATGTCACTCGTCATTTTATCATTTAATATCATTACACGAGGAGAATCTAAACAAGAGATCATACATATGTATACATATTATTATTTATCCGTGAATTTCTCGTTATTCTTGTTACATTGCAAATTGCGTAATAAGACAGAAAAAAGGCTCGAAGATTATCATAATTGAATGTTATCCCATCGGAAAGACATTCTAATTGAGTAGTGTGATCCACTATGGACGGAAATACTTTCACAATCGATTGAGTTCATTCGTCTTACAAACTTCCCGTGCGAATAGAAAAGAAACTTTGTCGATCTGAAAAACTTACATTGAATAGTAACGTAAAATGAACGGCTTATTGAAGCATGAAGATTATTCGAAGCAATACATTCGTACGAGCCACTATCTGATGATTGAAGCGATGATACATAAATATCTTCCCCATAATGAATTGCTAAGATAAAAAGCGAGTCACGTTTCTTGTTTTATGTTGAATTTATTGAATAATTACTTTTTGATTGTTTATTTTTATCTCTATAAATCCACGTTATGTTTGCCGAAGGTACAGCGAAAGCACGACAAGACAAGTTCATCGATGAGCCTTCCGCGTATGAAACACTGCCTTCGATTGGAGAATAAAAAATAAATTGAGGTGGGACTAGAACGAAAAGATAAAATCATTGGACATTGTTCGAATTAATAGTCACACGTTTTAATCGTCTCAATTAGATAGACATCGAATCGGGTTTTTTTCATCTAACATAAAACAATAAACTCGACGCATATGAAACGAGAAAAGAAAAATAGAGCCCGAGGATATGTGTGGTTATCTTATATATTTAAATGGATATTTTAGTAATATAATCTAGTTTGTTTTTATCCTGTAAAACATATTGGCGCAGACAAAAATGATTAACACATCATCAACGTAAGTTATATATTTCATGTGTGTGTGCGCGTGTGTGTCTAAAAGGTCAAGACATGAGCAATATTCTTTTTATCTCCCTTCTCCTCCGTATCGATCACCATACGGACGCGTCATTAACGCTAATTTATCGAGATGCCTGTCAAGATTACGAGCAAGAAAAACCTCCTGCAATTAGCACAATGAGATTATACATAAATTGAATATGCAATCATTTTGAAACGAAAGGAGAAAACAGTTCATTCTATTGTCAGCTTTTTTCTGTCCTTCACTGACTCAACGCCGATGAGAATAGCTGAATAGATACATATACGTATACATCAATTAATGAGAATGAAACTCTTTAAAATGATTCGCCGTAGAGAAGTAGATAGAGTTGACCAGTGTGACAAATTGTCTTTCTGCTTCGGTTACATCACCAAGGAAACAATTCATTTTGTATTCTTTTCTTGTTTTCTTGAAGAACACACTCGAGAAGATAAAAAGCAATTTGTTTCATATTCTATTAGCATTTAATAACATATATGACTGATAGTTTCTTACCAAATATTTCTAATAGAAAAGATGTTAATTTTTCATCGTTTAACATACAAGTATAAATGCCCGAGTCATTTTGATTAACTGATATTAATTTTAAATCTAAACGATTGGTCGAAAATTGAATTAATTTAATATGTTGATTTGATGAGAATTCATGAACGAATAGTTCTGAGCCAAGTGACAATATGTCACCTGTCATCTGACGCATAAACGACACCTAGAATTAAATATTAAACATTTAATCATTTAATCTTAAACACTTCACTTGAAAGAATTAAAAATAAAAGAAAACTAATTAGAAATCTTTTGTTCGCGTCACTTCAGCTAATTCAACGCTCGTTCAAGTCTTTCGGAGATGTGCGAATTCTCTGCGCTGGAAACTTTCCCCTCCGAACTCCGCTCTTCCATGGATTTCTCATGAAACACACAGCATGTGCTGAAACATCCCACGACTGAATCCTTGTCGGCTATTTCCCTTCAATCAAAAGACTAAGAATGAAAGTTAAACGAGAGCTTCCGTGTGGTCAATATGCTCAAGTTAAGTACACCTATGTCATTGAAAGCAACAATAATGTTGATCGAAGGAAGAATCGAAAGACAACGTACGAAGTCGATGAAGAGCTCTTCAAATCGTCAATCTATGATGAAGGCAACATATGATAAAAGTTTCGTTTCATTCATACCGATCCATCAGATAAGTCAATCTGTTAAACAAGCTGATGCATGTTACGGCAAATTTACTCATTATAAATATATATATTTAGAGAGAGAGAGAGAGTTTACTTGATTAAAGTAGAAAGGAAAGAGACGGCAAACCTACGAATTGTTACACATACCGAACTCATCAAATATCGACACAAGTTTTCATTAAAATAACTGTCGACTAAATCGAATACAAAGATAAATACATAAACTATTGATCAATGAAGAAAATCTCCTTCTCCAGCTGGATAATCGAAAATCGATATAGACACACTCGTCTAATGTTCAACTAAAGAATAAACAATGATCCGTTACATGCATAGTTTATAGTTTTTCTGCCATATGATCAATAGATATAGAACAACTGTCATGCGTTTATTTTATACTGAGGGAATAATCGATCCCATTAACAAATGTTTTCTCTACATTTACGAGTTTCGCTTTTTTCAACAACTGCATTTTGTAAAAACAAAAGGAAAAGTAATTATGTTCGTTCTTCTTTCTATTTTCAATTCGTTTGCTAACCTGTTCAATTTTGTCTTCATCGAATATACATGACAGAGTTACATCTTGACCAACATCAGCGTTCAATGTTTGATGTTGATTATCATTTGCTGATAAACCTTTTTCAAAGTGAATGATTAAAATAATCAGAAGAGATTGCAATAGTGAGGAACAAATACACCACGACGGCATGACTGATGACTGAATGAATGTGAGACGAGAATAGAAACATTAAGAGAGAAGAGAGACAGAGAAAAAAGTCTTTTCCTTTTTTCCTTTAGTTGAGCTCTAGTCCACGCGCGTCTAGAAAGACAGACCGACGACGAAGGTTTATATGTGTATGTGTATGTGTGTGATAATTGCACTCCCTCTCCTCTCTCTCTCTCCTCTCTCTCTCTCTTCTCTTCTCTTCTCTTCTCCTCTCTTCTCTTTCTTACATACACACGTTCATTTCATCTCATCCGCTTGAGGCATATAAAATGAAGACGTGCGATGGACTATGGGCGTCATCATGAATTGTAAAAAGAGAAGAAAAAAATGTATGTTCATTTTACGTTTTTCCTTCCTGTGTGTATCGATGTAAAAGAGGTACAAATGATGATTATCATCATTTGTTGTTGATGGCACGTAGTGAACAAGAACGAAAGTGCTTTTATGTATATACGTATACGCATATTTGTACCTTTTTCTATTTCGTTACTTACGTCATTCAGCCCACGCAATGTTTGTTTGGTCAGGTCGGGAATCGAATGGTTTCATTCTTAATGTGTCGCCATGCTTTCGGTACTCCATTGTACGCATAGAACGAGTGGAACAATAATAACAACTACCGGTGACGACGAGAAAGGAGAAGAAGAAGATGATGATTTATTCAGTTGAATGATTCTTCTACTCCACCTTCTCTATCTTTTGTTCAATGTTTTCTTTTTTGCATAGAAAAAGAAACATCGTTACTTGCAATGCATCGAAAGGTTTCATAGACGATGTCGTAAGAGGATTGTTTCATCAGCTCGCATAGTCTATGAAAATAAATGATAGATGTATCATTCTTACGATTTGTTTTATATTTACTTATCGATTGAGAAACATCTTCGAGGGGTTTCGTAAGAGAAGCACAACAAGTAATCAATGTTATTCAATATAGAAGTACTGCTGATTTTATTCAGTTAATACATCAAACAAAGTCAACAGTAAACAAATCGTCTGTGTCATCGTAGAAGAATGAGTTATCCGTTGACGTTATAATCATAGAAATGTTGAATTCAATATCGATCTTCGAGAAAGAGTATCAATTTTAGTTTACCGTCCTATTACACTGAACGTTAAGATTTTACAAGATTGTATTTCACGTGCGTTATCTCTTCCATTATTCTGCACGTGAACGGAGCCCGAATTCAATTTGCTTATGTTTTAATGTGAAGAATTGTCGAATGCTTTGATTATTAACAGATAAACTCGTTTTGACTGAGCCAGATTTCATACGGATTTAATTCTACTGTTAATTATCTTTCAAGCATGGAAGGAAAAGCAACATAGCATGCGTCAAATCCTTCTAAAAGAAATTATTCTTTATGATTCTAGCTGGCTTACATTTTACAAGGCACGTTCTTGTCCTTGAATCCTTGTTAGGCGAGTTCGACGAATAGCACATTGTTAGTCTTGAAGTTTTAGAGTATTATGCTTTTGCTTTCAATTTTCTCGCGATTGTCAATTTGAAATTTGATAGAAACAAAGATTAGTCAGGCGATTGAACGATGAAATCGTGACGGATTTACTTTGCGACTCCAAATTTTGTTCGTTATTAAACGACTTATGGTGATAAAAGATTCGAGACAGTAAATAATGTTTGTGAAAATGAAAAACAAGCGCAGGACAAAATAAAACGAAGGCATGATTTCGAACTTTGCGAGTTCAGTTGAGATGGCGTTAAACTAATTGCTTGTGTGGCCTCTATTTAATTGTATAGAGAGATGAATCCATGCTGATTCTGTTTGAGTGAAACTTTCTAATGGTTTCTCGTTTGTTTCTTTTCTCAGTAATTAGTACGTGAGATTGAATTTCTCAAGTTATTCAATTTAGAACTATCACAATCCTTGCTGTTTACCTAATGTTGTTTTTCCCCGAATGATTCAGCTAGAGTACAACTGTTAACATTCTATTATGAAAAATGATTGAAAAATCTGTTCAATTACATTCGAACTGTAGATATCATGTTTGAATTAAAGCGCTTCAGCTCCATCTTGCGGTTCAAAGTTGAGATCTCGTTTCGCATCGTCTAAGTCAACCCAGAGGCGATGATTGTTCGACATGACAAAATATGTGCCACTTAAATCTCGAGGAGATTCTAACGCTTTATCGATGAATGAACGTAGATCTCGATAACTACACCACACAGTACGAAGCCAAGTCGTTCCCGGTTGATCATCAATGTTGACCCAGCCGAAGCGAACGCAGATTATGGATTTTAGTTTATTCTTAACTACTTCATTCGCCATTTGTTCACCGACTATTTTACTTTGAGAATATTCTTGAAATGCCAATGTTCGAACATCGGGCAATGGTGGATCATCTTTGACAGTCAGTTTTCTCAACGAAGTTTTATCGTCAAAAGTTTGATTAAATATCGAAAGATATGGTTCACGTGTAATATAGCCAAAAACGGCCATTACTGAACTTGCATATATTATACGATGAACACCGGCTAAAAGTATGAAAATAATCGGAAGCAGAAAAACGAAACGAGAATAAATTACGTGCATCAAAAACATTTTTCGTTCCATCGACATTAACACGTGAAATAGTTTCAATGTCGGAGTGATTCTCGAGCAGCGCTGCTAAATGAATAATGATATCGATTTTCTGCTCCTCAATAATTTGATGTAATTTTATTCTATCCGTTATATCACACTGAAAAAATTTATCATTCGATATAGGTAAAATCGGTTTTATATCATGATTATCAGAAGTTTGCCATTGATATCTCGGCGATATGTCCAAGTGTTGATCAAGCCCATAAACTTGATACTTCATCGGATAGTTGTCTGTTAAATGATGAAATAGAATTCTTCCAATCAAACCTGATACGCCGGTTATTAATATTCGTTGTTGACACGCATAACCCGCTGGGCTAGTTTTATTTATTTCAGTCATCTTAACTGTTCTAGTATCGTCAAGGTATGCAAGTGAATCGTCTTTGACTATCAGTTCACATGTTTTAAACAAAAGAAAAACTTGGAAAAATCTCCGAGAGAAAAGATAAACGATAAGATAAGAAGCACGATTCTACTACGAAAAAGAAAGAGAAGAGATGGAGAATACATTTAATTTTCATGATGACTTCTGGTTAAAGCCTTTTGCCGACGAGATGTTATAAGTGATCGAAGAAATTCTTTCACGCCGACATATGTTTCTTGTCCAACCGGCTCGATAAATGTTGACGGGAGCATAAAAGCAAAATGTGCATGAGCATCGTTTATGTCATCTGAAGGACGTAACTCAACGGTATAAACATATTTTATTTGACCTACACCTTTCGCCCAATCATCACTACCACCGGCTGATTCATCTAAAAATGCATCATAAGAACAGAGATAAAATACAAATTTTTCTATTCAAAACTATTAATACACAGTAAATTAGCTGCTGATCCGATTTTGTACGAAGTACCATTGACACGTTTCAATGCTTTAGAACCAATTTCTGCTTTATCTTTCTAAAAGAAAAGGGCATTGCACGTATTAAAATTTAATTTAAATGAATGCAACTATATCCTACTAATTCCATATAATCATCAGGCATGTATGAAGCAAATCCCCATGGATAAATCCAATATTGTCCATAGGAATGAAATGTTAAGTAAGCATCCCAATGTCGAGATGATTGATTTATGAACTTTTGTAAACTTTGTGTTTCAAGTTCACTGTCGGGTTTCGGACCAGCATACGTTTCAGAACAAGGATTCGGTGATGCGCCGTTCTCTGAACAAAAGAGGAAGAGAAACATTTTCAACAAATAGAATAAAAACGAACGAAATGTATTCTACCCATCCAATGATATCCGAAGTTTCTATTAAGATCAACTCCAATGCAATTCGAATGTGCAGGATAATAATATTTGTTAGGCGATCGATTTTTACGCCACATTCGTCTCTATTTTAGACGAGAAGAAAGAAAAACTTCTTCTCCGTAAATCAATAAAAGGCACAACAAGTACTCATACTTCTGTTTGAGCGTATTCATAGCCGTCTGGATTAAGCAGTGGAATTATATATATATTAAATATTGATAAAATTGTTGATTTCTTATGATTAACTTCATCAATCAACTAAAGAAAAAGCCAATATGGTAATAGGTTGATTCAGTGAGCAAGGATATGACTAGTCTACTTTATCGATCATATAGAGACAGGTGGAAGGCGAAATGAATTCTCTTGCATGAATCCCGCAATCCATTAAAATGTTGCGTCGCGCAGATGGCTTACCAATCTTAATGAAATGAATCAGAGAATTCCGTTTCTAGTGAACGAGAAAAAACGAGCGATAACTCACTCTTATTGTCCAAATCGATCGATTTTCGTACGTGTTGCCAATAGAGAAGAGTGACGTGAAATTTTTTGAGGACGGAGATCGTTCATGTTGTTCATTGAGGAATTCAACAATCTAGTTGAAAAACGATGAAATTTTGGAATTGATCAAGTTTCTCATGAAGTATTTCACTTGTTTATATGTTAAATAATCGGTGAGATGATGCGAAGTGTCGTCGTTTATCGATCGTTGTGTTCGTCTTCTATGTTGCTTAGAAATATGGTCTGATTTTTTGATTAATCTAAACAAAGACATAAATTAGACAATGAGTTCGTCAATCGAGTGAGAAGAGAGAATGCTAAAGAGATTAATATATATATATAAATCTATGTACTCGTCTAAATTATTATTGAGAGTGATGATGTCAATTCCGTGTTGTTTGCATAACTTCTTTATTTTCGCTATTTGCTTTTGCGGTAGAGTCATTTTGATTTCTCGATTGATTTGAAGAACTTCGGACCATCGATCAACCTGAAGAAAGAAGAAGGCGAATGAGACATTTATCAAATGAATAGATATCGAATCTCACCCCGTAAGTGTCCTCGAAACGACGAATCAATTGAAGATGTTCGTTTGTTTTTGGTACAACTCGCACTAATTCGTGTCTATTTTAAACAAGGATAGTTCTCCGTACTTGTTCACGCTATTTATACATACCCTTGATAAAAAGTATTAGTGGCAAAAGAATCAGTAAAAAGCATGCAGAAGATAATGAACGATGTCCACATTCTGATAAACATCGTTTCAGCTCTATGCGTTTCGTGCAGCACAGCTGACAGTGTATCAGTTAAAATATTGAAGAAGAAATGAAATCTAAAAAAAGAAGCGAACGAATGGAGCAAATGCGTCGATGTTTATTGTGTTACATGCACGCAAGATCTTATTACTTGACTTTTTGGGTGCAAAGCAAAAGAATGACCGATGATTGACAAATGCCAGCAGTTAAACAGAAGATTCAAGTTACTCGAACCTCTTCCTCACGTCATGCGATGCTCTTTTTCTTATCGAATTGATACCGCGAATAGAATAAGCTAAACACGAATACGCATGTTAAATTCAAATCATTTCAACTTGAGATGGCAACAAAAACTGCCTGACAGATACTCACCAGCAAATCGATCTATAAACACACGAATCGATTCAATACACCTTTTATTGACAATGATTCACTATCTGCAATTAAGACAACACCTTACATTTACTTTCAATATGTTTTAACCATAAACTGCGTCATTATTGAAACGTGGTTAGATAAAATTTTTGTTCTACGCCTCGCCTACTTAAGCACAAGTTTCTACTGTTGGTTTTGTAAAACTATGTTGTTTCTGACTTCCCGATTGTAAAATAGTCGAATATCGAACATTTCGATCATTGATCGATTAAAGTAAATAAATATTCTTTATTTATTCTTGCAACTAGAAATGCGATATACGATTAGAATTGGAATTCATTGATCTACATAACAACACTGAATAGCATTATCGAATTGCCCCCTTTGTTTGACACACACACTAGCGTAAGGAAAGTGTGGATTGAATTTCCTTCTCCTTCGATCGAAAGACAAAATAAAATATTGATGCATTTATTTCAAAGCAAAACAGAAATCATACGTATGTAATAAAAATAAGATATCGAAATCCACTAGAGAAGAGAAAGACGAAATGAAAAGAGTTACATTCTATTGAAAACATTTCCATTGAAATAAATCGGAGTTGTATTAAACCTATGATATAAATGATGTTGATTGAATAAGCGACAAGCGATAACTACTGCTTTCCGATCTTTGTCCTTTTCTATTTCAGTTAAATTGGCATAAGGCACCATTAGTTCTTTTTGAGCATGTTGCCCGTTACGTTTCATCCATTCGACATGTATGATGTTCGATGTTTCTTCGACGAAATTTTCGTTGAACGGACGTTTTTTGCGAAGACCTTGCAAAACACGTTGACAAGCTATGCGTGCTGTCGCTCGATTTTCGTAGGCCCAATCAGACGGTAATTCATCGTATCGCATATTTAATATATCAACATAGATAAGCGAAGCATTGTAACGAGCTCGAGCTACTTTCAAATTTCGATGAACCAAACATGAACCAACCGTGAGAATCATTGGATATAAAAAGTCCGACGGTTCATAATGTGTAACGGCTTTTGTTAATTTGAAACGATTCTTAGCAAATGGATTTCTTGCAAGAAAACTCTCACGCCAATTAGAATGATAAACACTAGCGACAGTTTTGACAAAAAATTTAAAATTACTTTTAAATGGGGTTGATTCGACATTGTAACCACATAGACAAATAACATAGGCCAGTGTTATTATCAGATGCATATTAGAACTAAATGATACTACTAAACATGAAAAGACGTTACTAATCGCATTAGAGATATATATGTAGTAACGAGAGAGATTGTTGATTATTCTGCCTATTTTGTTTCTCTGTTTTTTTGCCGACAAGTAGTTCTTGCATAAATAATATATGAAGATACAAGACAAGAATGTGAATTATCATAGATTTCAAGAGCTTATCAACTGCGAAATCGACTATTCCACTACTTAAATATTCATTATCCGTTGTCGAATCCAGAGGAAAAGAGAAAAGAATCCAACATTTTTCTTTTATCGAGCGTCATATTACGCGATAATTAATCGAAGTCTGAAGTTGTAAATCCATGTTTTGAATTTCGTTTTCGAGAATACTTCTCTTTGTCATATTAATTGATTGAATCGACTAGAAAACAGTCACATGCATGAATACGGAAAGAAACGTCATTTACCAAGGCAACAGAAATAACCATTTAGGATGAACTGAATTCGTTGTTGTTACTTCACTTCGATAAGCAACGATTGAAAATTGTCTCATCTTCTTCAAATGATATTGACGACAGTTAAACAAGATAGTTTTTCCTCTTCTAGTGCAAATTATCTTAAGTTGAACGAATTCTATTCATTAGAATCTTTGACGTGCAAGTTGGATTTGTGTTTGAAAAGCGAATAGTCACCGAAAGAGCATCGTCTGACTAAAAGTAGAAAGTAAAGGGCAAATCATTTGGCGATGCAAAACTTCGTTGAAATCGATCAAATTATTTCATTTCTCGATGACACGGAAAAACAAGGTTGCTGCTAATTCTCCAAGGTAAACAATCATAAAATAATGTCATGTCTTGAGAGTAACATGTAGAGTATTAATCTAGTCGAACTAGACACTAATGTAAGTCATCGATAATCGATTAGAGTTATTTGTTGTTGCCTTGTTTGTTTGTTATGCTGGATACATTGGCAAAGACTAATATTGTTCTAATCAATTCTATCTCGTTTCATGTGCAATGCACTGTTTATTTTGTCACAGAAATACGTATAACATTTTCGCGATATATTATTGATAAGTGAAACGTTCTATTTTTGTATCTCGATACCATTTAACATAAGTAAGTGACAATTTTTCTATTTTATCTATCTGTCAACGTATGTCTTTTCTTTATTTCTTTTTTAATCAGTGCACACACACACACACACACGCACGCAGATACACATGCGTAGGTGCAAGGTCTGTCCTACGTTCTATTTTCTAGCTATTTTTTTCGTCCAGTTTGTCGAGCAGTCGAATAAAAAGTTTTCTTTCAAGTCTTATCTGTGACAGATCCACCGCCATCAAAAAACAACGACGCTAAAGAACAAGAAATGCAATGTTTACCTGAATGTCTTCTATACATACTTCTGATGCCCTTGTTAGGTCCGACTCTTCCGCTAAATAAGGGATCATATAGAATTCAGTGCAACTTATTGAGTAGTTAAGAACATGCAACTCTTCGAAGGCGCATATCCATCATCACCATAAAAATATAATCTAAGTCTTGTTTTTATTGCTCATCTAGATTACATTTTTTTCATGGTAAAAGCGGTAGAAATCTGCCAACTGATCTAGAGCGAATCACATGTTTATCGTTTTCCATCGATCCAGTGAGTCGAAATAGAAAGAATAACACATCCAACATATCTTCCAATACTTCCGTTCGTCCCCGTAAGAACAGTGCTACGCCAAGTTTATTTGATATTGATAATAGAGTAAAGATAAAATGCAAGAAGCAAGGCCATTGGCTGAGGAGTTAATAAACATCTTCGTCATGCCGAAGCTCTTTCACGTCATGTAAATAGCCGAACTATATTTGATGGATCATATTGTCATGGAAATTAAATTCATAATTGAGCATAATATTTTATGTTTATCTTAAAACAAAAACACCGAAATATGAGAAGACGATTTAATAAAATTCAAATGTTACAAAGGTAAACAATGCAATGCAAAAGACAATAAGCTTGAGTTATCTTGTATTCCAATTTGTGACCCAAAAAAAATGTTATTATTGGTTCGTTGTCGGTGCAAAGGTCAAAAATGAAACCTGATTGTGATCGTATTTTCAAAATCTTCGAGACACTTAGACTAATAGAAAAATGTTCCGATTGTGAAATTTTGCAAAAACAGTTCTTATCATGAGATGCCATTGAAAACTAACACTGAATCATTAGTACCGAAATATGATACGAATGTGTCATAGATTATTTAAGTTTATCGCCGTGCTGCCGGCTCGTAAACCTGAAACAGTTCGTCAATAATTTTCATTAAGAAAACAATCATTATTGTTGCTTTTCAATTTTAAGTTACAGTAGAGTGCAATGTGTTCATCGGCACATTCCCATTCTATTCCTCTGTAACTTTTTAAATAATCTAAAATAGCAACGATACAACGCAGTTTTATACAATTGCATACCAATTGTGTGTGTAATCAAGATCAATTTGCATTTGTTGCATTGAAGTGAGACAGCATAATCAATACTTGCGATTCAACACTATATTAATCAATTCTTTCATCAGGTTTTTCCTCGAAAAACCGTAAGATACTATGAAATAAAAACAAAGATAGTGCACAATCGGTAGAGGAAAGACTAATGATTCAGTCGAAAGGAATAGCTGCCCAGGTGAATCAATCCGTTACCGAATCCGATCGGATCCTACGATCCGATGAAATCTTATGGGAATCCGGGCTGTGGAAACAGTAACGGATCCGACGGAAAAAAACTATTTTCTTATTTGTGTACGAATTAGCATTTAATCCCAATAGTAGAGGCTTGTTAGATCATACGATGAAATCCAATCGGATTCCGATAGTAGGATTCGATAAAGTCCAATTCTAGGGATCCGAATCTCGGATCGCAACCAGGAATCCGATGGGATTTCGTCGAATTAGAGAAACTCCGATAGAAACATGATCGGATCCAATGGTCGGAATGATTCTCCTGGGTGTTGTTTGTGCAACTACCTGCCTCGTAATTTGATCGATATGAATCTATGATTCATCATTGTTTGTGGGATCGAAAGTAAAATTTGTGAACTTTCTACAAAAATCAGCGACATAAATATACTGGTTCAGAATGATTTCTTTTGAAGCACAAAAGTATTTATAATGATGAACATCGGACCAAAAAGGACATAGACTCACCGAGTCATACTGCGATTCTCTAACGAGAGCCTTTGCTGCTTTTCTTAACTAATTTCTTTACCACATCACTCAAACCCTATGAGACTTCAAGTTTTAAAACTCCGGGACTGATTCTAAAGCTCTAGCTGTATCTATGATAACATTTACAAAAGGATCCGACTACGAAAAATCAATCTTCTTCAGCTCTTGTTAAACTCAAAGCAGCAAATCCCATCATTTTAAATTGGGTTTCGAACTCGTCATTCGATCACGAAAACGCATTCTCGGTTATCTATCCGTACTCCGTCATGTCATTAACTACAATTAATTGCATTATATTATGGAAATGTATCTTGACATTCACTGAAAACTAATCTGTACAAGTGTCTTAGTTAAACATATTGTCTACAGATTGTTCGGCCCAGTTTCCTGCAAGCGTCTATGGATTCCACTGCTCTTCCAACTAAAATACTTGGTGCAAGCATTCTTATTCGTGTTTCCGTCAAGTTGCTAACGAATAGTTTCACACATTTGAGGAATTTCTATTTAATTTTAGTTTTTTGGAGGTCATCAATATGATTATCCCTCCACCCTCCCTACACACATACACATGCAGCAGCAAGAGTCCACCGAACTGCTACGTTGTTTCAAAAACCGTATGGCTAGAAATGAATTTGTCTATCGAACAACTGTTTTCATCGTGTAAAGTCATATTTGAAGTGTTGTAATCAACAAAGAACACACACATGTTCTAGTAAATCGATTAAAATATCTATACCCGTTTACTTATCTAGGATTGTTCCAAAGCGACAACGCTTGGGTAGTATGAATAAAGTCGATGGTCTATGAAAATGTTTTGATAGAGTACAGAAATTTTTCAAAAGATTATCGAATTTTGTATACGATTTCTTAAATATGTTGTTCCCAATCTCATCGAGCAGAGGGGAAGATTTGAAAGAGTGAGGGATAATTCAGTGCTTGAGTAACTCTTCGATTCGGCTCCTGTGCACATCGTCACTGATTGAAGGTTAAAACCAAAAACAATATTTTAATGATGTACGTATTGACTTTCTAATTCCCGTCATCTGATCCCACACCTGTCCAGTACATCAGTGTACTTATAAAATAATGAAATACAAAACTGAACTGCAATGGAATAAATACTTGCATGGTAAGTCAACCATGATGAGCGACACAACGTACTCAGAAAACGTTTCATTTTATCAGACTGTGCAAAGTTTTCCTTTCGTGGATCATTTTGATACAAAAGCATTTTGAATCTCATTGAGAAATGACGATGTTATAGTGAAAATATTATGAATCACCGTGGTTTCTAAGATGATTGAAAGATAGTTTGTTTTGCGCATATCTCTTCATAGATAAATAATTAGATCTTGATTCATCTTTCAAAAATGCCCTGAGAAAAGATCTAGAAAAAGCCTAATAACAAAATCCAATTGATGCCTGTGGATGACTTATTTCATATTTACAATGAAAAGAAAATAAATTACATGATACTGCTAATACCAACAGTATTCTACATAATAGAAATGTTTCGAAGACTAAATCATTCAACATGTCAGAGTAAAAGATGAAAGTATCTTTCTTTTTTCCAAACATACATCGTCGACAAGTCTATTTAGGTGGTAGAAACAAATTCCTATTGCACAACATGTAGTATTCCGAGCATTGTTCCTATCGTTTTGTCGCTGTCAACATGACTGTTTATCCTCGTAGTGACGTAAAAATATCTTATTGTATTTTGTATCCTAGTTTGTCTCTTATTATGCCGATATTTAGAGATATTACTCGACCTATACTGTATATGATCGTATGACTAAATTAAATGAATATCGTGCCGTTTTAACAATCGACTGAATATAAAAACGTAGCACATGACTTTTGAGCTGCGCTCTAAATTATTGGGAAGCACATAGACGGATAATATTTGACGGTATTTTTCATAACTATTCCTGGAAGGTAAACACGCGATAAAAAATGACAGTGCATTCCAGCGATTTTAATAATGAGTGCTGGACAGAGCTTATAAGAAAGGTTTCCAAAGCTGTATTAAGCGGTTTATTTGGAAGCATTCACTTTCAGAAGCTTGCAACGCATATAATTACATACAGGTATATAGACGTATATTTATTTAAGCGCCTTACAGTAACGTAAGGAAATGAAAGCTTTTGCAAGCGTTCAAAAATAGTTTCAAAAAACACAAATTTTTACATGGGATACTCATCAGCTTTTCTTGTCACTCAAAGTCGAGAGTTCTCTTTTCTTTCGGTAGCGTCTTGGCATGAATAATAATATCTGTCAGTTTCTTCTGTAACGATGCTGAAATTAGCAAGGAAGAGACGTTTTGCTCGAAATTAATATGAAAGTATAGAGATCTAACGAATTCCTGTTCGATGAGATTAACCATGTTTCGAGTCAAGTTAGGCGTAGAGTCACCCGCGCCGCCAAAAAGAACACGAATTCGAAATGATTTAACTGCCTCGAGAGAGTTTAAATAAAAACAAATTGAAAACTTAGGTCATTTGTTTTGTCTACGACAGGCAGCGAGTTTTAGAGGATGAGGAGTTTAGATATTAGGATGAACAGCCGAGATCGTTCATGAGGAAAAACATTCATACGAATTGATAAAGTTTTCCCAGTGATGAATTTCGTCATATCTAATTCCAGTTCCTTTTCTATTTCGATCGAATGAGTTGACTCAAACGTAAGCCTACCGATTCACAGTAAGAATAAAAAACTCAATCCGAATGAGAAAAGTGGTTTACAATAAACTGGAAAAATGTTTTGTTTAGATCTCGAAAATTTCAAAACTCAAGAGTTTTCGATGCGCATCGCATTTTTCGCGTCCGAGTGAAACTCCATTGCTATCTAATTGTCATTTCAAAAAAGCGCCGGGCGAATGTTTTCTAAATAACTTTGAATAAAAACAAGATAGAAAGATGTAGTGTTAATCTTTCGAAATAGACGATACAGACACACCCTATTGAACTTCTCATGATTTTTCCAAGTGGTCCTTTTACAGTTTTCAGTTGATATTTTTGACAGGCAAATTAACCTGTGAGGTGACTATAGTGAATTATCAATGGCGAGATGTATATGTTAATCATCATTTGAGGATCTACAAAGTCGTGCCAGCCTGCCGTTTTCATATTTAATCGCTTGAGAACCATTGATGGCCTAGGGAATATTCTTGGTCGACGTTTCGAGCAATATCTTTGAAAAACATCATTGTTTAGCTTTATTTGGTTAGAAGAAAACTAATTTAAAAATAAGTTCAGAAAGCATCCTAGAAGGCTCTATAATGCATAATTCGATGCATATTCATCGCCACTTTCTAAACGTGAAAAACATAACCTGATCGACATGTTATGTTCATCAAATCTGATTCGAAACGCATCCATCAATCTTTTGTTTTTTGAAACAAGTGCTAGTTTTCTTTTTCATTTATTTTTGGCTTCACAGATAACGCCGTTTGTTACTCGTTGTCTACTTTCAACTCTAGCTTGACATAAACAACAATGAATTCATCATCGACAGTATTAGCAATTGAGTTAAATCGAATTCAAGTCAACCTCGCCAGCTACCTCCTGGTCCCTACATATGTTCTTGGTAATTTGGGCAACTTTTTCAATATAGCTCTTTTTTCTCAGCGTAAATTTCGTTCGAATAATATTTGTGCATGGTACTTCATTGGTTTGTCATTAGCGAATTTGTTCGTTCTTAACACTGGTGGCATTACTAGGATTCTTTCTCTTCTAGCCAGTTTTAACCTAGAGACTAACTCGGTTATATTCTGCAAAATTCGTAATTATTGTATTCAGACAGGCGCAGTAATCGGCCGTTATTTTATTTGTCTGATTTCGATTGAACGGTGGATAGTGACGTCAGCAAATCAAAATATTCGTCGAATGAGTTCTCCGCAAATAGCTGCACGTCTTCTGGTGATTGGCCCATGCATAATTGCTCTTTGCAATGTACATGTCCCTATTGGATTTCAAATCAACAAAAAACGATGTTACGCATCGTTGAATGAAATATATATTTTATTCTTCAATATTTACAATATGATGATTATCACAGTACCGATTATCGTAATGACGTTGTTTAGCATTCTGAGTTTTGTCAATGTTCGAAAGAGTCACCGTCGTGTCGTTCCGATTGTCACCGTTCGATCCAATCTGCAACTGGCACCCATGGCAACCAATGAAGCCAGTCAACCAAGAGATGTCCAATTCGTTCGACTAGCTTTGATTCAGGTTCTTACTTTTTTGCTATTTGCTTTTGGCTATGGAATTTATAACGCATATGATTTTATAACAAGTTCATTGAAGAAAAGTTCTGATCGACAAGCCATCGAAGCATTCATCAGCGGACTAGTGGTCAATCTCAATTATGTAACCGGTGCGGTAAGATACTAACAAAAAAGCAAATATCGATATGTGACTTGTTTGTTAAAACTCGTTGTTTAGATCCCGTTTTTCTCGTATACATTGGCATCGATTACATTTCGGAAAGAATGCGTTGCAATATTTTGTCGTTATGGCGCAATCATTTTGCGATGCTTTAAACAATGCATCATGTGTTATTACCACACATAACTGCAGGCCATATCACTTGACTCTAATCCACTTTTCTCTATTGAACGTGTGACTTTCCTTTTCCAAGTCAGCTCATCTTTCATTGTTTATTGTTCACTACTCTTTCTCTTCGGTTGTACTTTTCGTGTTTAATTCTTTTATTGTAATTCAATTCTTCGGCTGTCTATGACAGGATTGCCCGAATATTTGCATAAGCAAAATGAAACCAGTCGAAATCTAACAGCTTCTTTCTATTAGGCTTCGGCTCAATTTGTAAAAACAAACTTCTGATGAATAGTCTTTATGAGCATACGACAAAAAACGAATCGCTCATCAGTGACGACACACTGCTGATATTTTAGAGTTTAGGCAAAACTTCATCAAGAACGTTGTTGAATTCATTGAGATCTGTCTAAAACTTATCGATGCCTATTGTATTCGCCCGTATCAACATACGAAGAAGTCTCAAAGAAGCAGAAACAAGACTTGACATAACTTGGTCCTGAAGGTTACAAATGGAGTAAACTAACGTGATGTAACGGATACCTTCGGCAGACATTTCACATTGTTGAGGAGTAATTCTCTGATGAAAAGCAAATACTGAAAGTCGTTGTCCATGTACTTAAAATTTAACCGTCTATTCCGTGAATGATTTCACGATTCGAGTTTCCATTAGGATTTTGCCAGCTGGTTGAACCGTCCCAGATCGACTCGGATTCCATTATCTGAAATGTACCAATTAACGTAAACGACGATGGAATAAAATGCCATTCAGAATGAGACGAAGACGATCGTGTTCTTTAGTTGAATACTATTCTGGAACTAAACTTTAGCTTTATTTTTCTGACTGAATAAACTTTGCTTGTGCTTGTTGAATCGAAAATACATATCTTAGTTATGCATCAGAATCAATAACTAATGACCCACAGGTTTAAAAGAAATCATGGACAAATTTCATTCAATGTATAGTTTGAAGTTTTTCATCGATTTCAACGGCATCTTCCAAAAATATTGATGCTTCAGTCTTTTTAAACTTTAAATAACCAATATGAAGAGAGCGATGGACGGTAGAGCCAGTGTCATAATTAACTTCTGAACGAGGCATTTAATAAACTGGAAATTTGACGGACACGAATGATTTCCATAAAATCGGAGGAAGTTAATAACATCGTGCATGAAGTACAATGAGCTATACATAGAAAACTTCGATATCACCTAGAATGAAAGCATAGGGTCAAGAATTTAGAAAGAAAAATCAATTGTTTCTGACAATCCGTCGGACTGTTTGTCTGTGACCCAGTGGCACCAATGACCATTTTCTATTGTTAAAAAATTGATTTTGCCAAAAGACTTGTCATTACACGTCGAGTCATTTGTTGTTTTCTATTCTAGCTTCTTTCCTACAGAGCAGCTATGCCTATAGTTGTTGATAAATATAGCCCGATTTCGTGAGCCGCAACTGGAGTGTATCGATTCTCGATGCATGTTTCTTGTGATGGTAAATTAATCCCAAATAGTCGTCGATTTCTAGCTTTCGTTTAGGAAATAGCCAACTCTGTGTCCAAGTCAATCGATAAGCCGGGTCACCTAATTCACTCTGTTCCCACAAGACACAGTCATCAGCGTTTTTCTCTGTTGATTCATATTTCCATATATTTCTAATGCTTTCATTTCTTTACAGAACACAGTAACATCATCGATTTGATCAGGTTCTAATTTGACGTAGAAATGTTACTTTTGTGAAATGTTTGCTCAATCAATTAAAACCGTTGGAATTCAGCTCGTTTTCATTATGGACCATGCATGAAGAAGATTCTGCGTGAAAATTTCGAATGTCGGTTAGTTTAAGTATAAGTCGGGTGCTACCCTAACTCATGCAGAATCACCAACCCAACATCAGTCTTCTGTACATAAGTCATTTCTGAGCATAGATGGTACCGTCCAATCTAAGATCTCACTTTGGAATAGTCCAATGTGAGATTCGGCGAAGAGTTTCCGTCGAAATCTATATTCGTCCCCAAATATCTGTTTCACATATTGTAACCATCAATGAAAGAACTAAGGATCGATTGAAACATGGCTGGAGAAGTTTTCATGAAAGTTGCCTTTCTATTGAAGATTATCCATAACTTCCCAAATCTTTCTTTAATTTCCTCGTCGAATTTTCTATTTTCTGTAATATGATTGTTTCTGTACAGTTGCTCAAGAAACAACTAATCGAACCACTACGAAGGGACTAATGGAGATTTCAACGAAAACTCTTCATTCGATCTAACATCGACGAGCTAATGAAAAGTGAGATTGGAGATTGACCTAGGTGGCTCAGACGTTAATATATATATACTCTTCAAAGGTTATTTACGTGTTAAAATTATGAATGTTACTGTTTTAATGTCATTTACAGGTACGTGTTGTAAGACATAAGTGTGTTCGAGGTATTTTGCATATATGTGCATTCTCTTTGTTTCTGTTCATATACCAGCTGTTCACTATAGTCATGTGTTTCTCTCGTTTTATCAAGTATTTCCATAGTACTTTCTCTTGGTTCTTTTCATTACTGTTTTCTTACTTGAATATGTTAACTCGTGTATTTTCAAACTCAATTATGTTATCTATAAGCATATTCTATTGTGCTGCTAACAGTTGGCACATGTTTATACACTGTTCTGTTCTATGTGATAGGAAATAAGATTTTGATATAGAAGTTAAGAAGATTAAACACTAAACGAAAGCATATGCATATCAACGCGTATTTTTGGACATATCGCCGATAGGGAATTGTTTTTCACGGAGAAAATGATATTAGTAATGTTCGTTGATGAATTAATTCACTGTCGGTGATTTGATGATGTTATGAGACAAATTCAATGAAAAATAATACAATTCTATTTTGAACAATGTTTGCCGAATGTACTACTTGTGAAAAACTGTATACTATCGTGTCAGATCCATGATTAGGAAAATACTCAGATGGCACCATTAGATTACGTGATGATTCGCAAAACAGAAATTTCTCTATGATGAATTTTGAAGAACGATGCTGAACAATAAAAACGATTCGGTTATGATCAAGTGTTCGAATATTTGGTTCTTCGTGTTATTGTTTATCTCAAAGAAAAACCTGTGGATATTATTCGTCTAGTTACGATGCTGCGACTTCTTTTACACTTGAAGTACATTTTTTTCCACGTGCATTGAGTTTGCCAATGACATCGCTAATAACTTATGTCTATAGGGAAAATACTCGATGATTTTGAGTAGCCGACAATGTCTTGTTTTTAGCATGATTCTAATTGCTAACAAAGAATAGTGTAACAGGAGAGTAATACTCAGCCACCGAAAAATACCCCAATATTAGCAAAAATGAAAATAGTTCTAAATATTTTTGTATGATGATAAAAATATTTGGAAGATTAATTTATTATTAATATTAGTTGTCGATCTTAATGATAATAGAATTTATGACTAGAGATCGATGTTCGATGTTTTCTTGTTTCCTTGTGCATTCAGCAAGGAAAGCTGAACTTCCGCTTCCAAATATTAATTGAATAAAGTGTTTCAGAAATCGATCAAATGGAAGGAAATCCTCTTGCTAGAATATTACTTCTGTTATCATCGCAGTCGTGAATTTCAATTCGTTTTTGTTGATTTTGCTGTAATGGATGATAAATCTCAACTGAAGTCAAGTTTTGCATAAAACCTTGGAGGAATAAGCAGATTTCCGTGAACTAGATCAAAGTGAATCAGTCTTTTTCGTCGGCAAATCTTTGCTTCGAAGTTATCGTCGGATGTGTCTGATGAAGAATAAACGAGTTGATCTTGGGAAAAGAGAATATCCGTTTCAAACAATACAAAATTGGAGATCTTAGAAAGTTCTTGATCAAATTTTATTTGTGCTGTTAAAGGAAAACAATGAAGAATTGAAAAATTTTGGCGAAATCGGCAAAAAGAAAATGTTGCTTTGAAGTCAAATTTCGTCGTATTCGTATATTTGTCGAAAAGTGCCATCAATCATGATCATCTAATGGACATGACAGACGAATAGAACTGGCTTCTAAACATTCCATGGCAACATATGCCATTATGTCAATCTATTCGATGACAAACTGTGGAATACGATGTTGCACTTTAAACTAAATAGACAACGTCAAGCAGAAAATAGAATTTCGTAGGCGTCCGAGCAGAAAAAAGGAGAAAATCGTCGTCAAACCGTGTCTCACCCTTTCCTTCAACTGTAGTTTTGAGAAAATAGGACAGAACACATCGGCACCTACGTCTCGTAGAGAGAATTTTTCATTCGCTTCCAACTCAATAAATATGGTTGCTAGATAAACATAGTTATCATGTTTCACCCGTTATTATACGCAACGAAGTTCGGCTTAATTTGATATTATCATGCTAATGCAACTGAATTTACGGATTAGTTTTGATAAAGATTGATTATTAAACGATTATTGCCGCATTCGTTTTTCATTGTGATCGATCGGAAACGGAGTCTCTCTATTGGCGTGTTTCTATCATAGAAATTCTTAGAGTTAATGAACAATTTCTTGTAGATATAACTTCGTTTTATAGATAACCATCGGTAAAATGTTTACTCTTGATCAATTTCTTCAAAATAAAACATGGAATCCAACATTAGATGATGCTGGCGAAGCTGGTAAAAAGCTTCTACACATGCGTCTTCAAGTTAAACCAGGAACGACGCCAGAAAACTTGAACATTACACTTAGTGGACACGATTTACGGGTGAATTTTGAAAACAAAGGTGAATCTCACGAGTGTTAAATGTTGGATTTAGTACATTTGTATTTTCTTTTCCTGCTTTAGCTGGACCAGAATACAAACAAGTAACCATATGGCCAACTGCTGACCTTGAAAAACTCAAGACTGAGCTGAGAGGCGATGGTTACCTTCACATAACAGTGCCAATTAAAGTTTAAGCAACACAACAACAAACGTGTCGAAGATTTAGTTTTATTTCTAAAATATTTGATCTTGTTTCTCTGGATCCCTTGTAGATTTTTGAATTCATTTGCATGAGATATCAATAGAAAAAAACTCTAATAAAATAAAATTATTGATTAATCAAGTGACTCATCATAGAATATCTTGGTGGCATGGATCAATTGTGATTAGGGTTCGGATCAAGGCAAATCGAAATACAAGCTCAACACAATAGAGTGAAGTGAACAATGTTGATTTTTATCTATTTTCTTTATATGTACGTGTGAAGTCCGTGACTAATCGACCAAAATAACAGTAACCGCACCGCTTTTAAACAGCTGCTAATGATTGATCTACTGGCGAAATTAATTCTAAAAAAAGCATCAGTCAATTTATCTCTGTGAGAAAAAACGCAAATCTACCATAAATAGATCTTTGTTTATCCGCGCTTGTTTTCCCATTTCGAGATGCCAAAACGATAATCGATCTATTAATGTATCTTTCTCTTCGAATGTGGTATTCGTGCCAATAATAGAAACACTTTTTCCTTACCGAGCTTACATCAGAGTCAATTTACTCTTGTCAATGTGTTCTGCATATTATACACACTTTTATTTATCGTGAAAGTCTTCTCTCTTCTTTCGAATGCTGAGAGTCAACTAGACTCAGTGGAGAATATCTTGGCTGATGACAAAAGATGAAGAGCGTTTTCTATTCTGTCGATCATTACGAATACATATTACATTCAGAAATAGATAATTTCATCCCGAAATCGGCTCCTAATCGCGAATCAACCTAATGATAATATCGATTACGTGTGAATTAGATAGATGAATTTCAACGCTTATTTCAATCGAGCATTATTAATGGCGAGAAAAACAACGATTCGATTCTAATTTTTACGTCGATGTTGATGGATAGGTATTTCATGAGAACTCTATTCGATGACGAGACAATATCGAAGCGAGAAATAATCAGTTGAGGATACGAACCCCGATCCTTTTCTCGCTGAATCGCTCTCAGTAGATATATAAATCAATCTATCTGATGAGTTGATCATTAATCATGATCAATGTCTACGAGTTATTCTCGAATGTAAGAAAATCCAAGACATATACTTTTAAACGTAATCTACTTTGAAAATATTCATCGTGAACCGATTGATCCCATGTACATAATATGTTTTCCTTTCTTGCTTTTTGCCGTAATCAAGTAAATATCTAGCTGATGATATTCGTCAACGGCCTCCTATTATCAATGCATGTTGCTCGATCGTTTCTTACAGATGGCCTTGTGTATGTGACACTTACTAGTTGTTACTAATGGCCTTTCGCCAATGGGAAACACTGCTTTATCTGCTGTAAATAATAGATCTCGTTTTTTCTCGACCGTCTTGTTCTGTATTTGTTATTGACGCTGTATACAGCTGAGAAGGAAACATCCACAGAAGTTTTATCGCGTCTAGATATTCTCGCATCGACAAGCAACTCTCCCATACTGATTTTTGATTTCTAACTATCCCTGACTTATTAGTACAATGCTGAAATTTATTGTATTTTTACCAGTCTTCGCAACATTATTCTTATTTACGAATATCAATGCCTTCCTATTTACTCACAAGGAAAAATGTGCAATAGCAGTGTACAAAGGCGGAAAAGACTTTAGTGGTGAAAAAATCATGGCAAGTAAATCGTTTGTGCCATATTTAAAATCAATTGGTGCCGTAGCCAAAGCTTGTAAAGTTCGAGTACATGTTACTGATTCGTACAAACAATTGAAGACACCGACTGAGTACGTGCTCTCATCACAAATGCCGTTAGCAATTGGACGCGGTATTCAATTTGACTTACAAGGTCCTAAAGGATCCACAGTCTGCAATAAATTATGTATGACATCACGTTCATGGAAGAGCCTTCCCGAAGCTGCTTGTTTTATGGACAGTGTTCAAAAGAAAGGTATTAAATTTGCCGAACCCAATATTCTACATGACGGTTTTACGTCGAAGTCCACCGCGGCCGATCTTGAAGCTCTTAAAGTAGCAACACAAAAGTTGTGCGCACCAAAAACAAAAGGCACTAAAAGTTAAACATCGTTTGTCTCGATATTCGATGAACATTAATTATTATTATGATGAATATCTCAGAAGAGTATTTTCTTTTTTTCTAAATTAGCACCACACTATTTGATCGTAGTTTTATTCGAAGATTTAAAATAATTAATAAAAATTAGGACAAAATTTAGTGTTTGCGTATTACTGTTCATGCTAATTTTCTTTTCAAAATCAATTATGAATTCTATGGGTGTTTTTCAAAATTATTATCAACCCTTTATCGATCTTAACTTCTAAATGAAGACAGTCACTAAGAGAAAGGCTCTTGAATTTCATCATTCAAGATTTAAGTTCAAGTTTAAATGGTTAAACATCTAGAAAGGAATCAATATCATGAACAGGCTTCTAAGCATGTGTCATATAATACTTAGTATCGATTCAATGACAGGATAATGTAGACGGAAAATGGAAGGTTCACAATAGATATTAGAAATGGACTCAATCTCATCTAACTTTTGCCTTTGAGAGTTGAGCGTAATCGAACTCAGTTTTGTTTAGGAAGGCAGAAAAATGTCTGAATCGCATGATTTTAGCGTTGTTCATACTTCCTTCTATTTATCGACAGCAATATGCAAACTAAATGAGTCGTTCACTGATGCATTTTGAAAACGAGAAAAACAGTTAGGCTCAGACACTCACCGTTACTATCATCATTATATCGCTCAGTTAACACGATTGCACAACAAACTCCGGCAAAAAATACAAATAAAATGTAGCCCGAAATCATGGACAACGAAACTTCTACATCGAGTGGAAATCAGTCTTTACTCAAACATATCATTCTCTTGATCGTTCATGGGGCATGACGATTATTATGAACTGTCGAAAGCATATTTTGTCAAAACTGTTTAAAATATGAATATATTAACATAAAAGCAAAGCTGCGCCATCTACTACTAATAACTAACGGCATTATTTTTCTAGTAGGATAAAAAATAGAGCATTGATTATATTTGTTTTAATAACTCCTACATTTTATTTTATCTTTCATTTCATACATTTCAATACCGTTTTCAAATGATCGATCGTTTACGTCTGTAAACAAGCGTGATCGAAAGGATTCATATTTTTCTGATCATTTAAAAGAAACACAATTTTCCGTTCTCATTCGGTTCAACAAATGATGAAACACGATGAAAACGTGTTCGGCTGCTTGGAACTGTAACGTTTCTTGTAAATCATTGAAAAATCTTATAGAAAATGACTCAAATCGAGTATTTATAAGGATCTTCATTGAAGAAGCAAGTTTTCAGTTATGTCCGCTGTTCAAATCTCGTACAGAAGTCATATGTTCGATTAAAATGAGGCGACGGACGATGAAAACAAATCCTGTCTTCGCCTAGTTATACGTGTTTTTGTAAAAATACACTAACTGAAGACGGAAACGGCTTGGCTCTTAAAAATTTTAAAATAGGAATAGCGTGAAATGCGCCACAAAAAGTAGGGTTACAAATGTCAGTGATGATTAATCGATAGAGGTTGTCGAAGCAATAAAACTTATTGCAAATATATTGAGAAGTTCGTTTATTTACGACCTGTGCATTAGATAAACACCTCAACGCGGTAAAATCATTGATGGATATGACTCAAAGACACGTTAAAACTGCATGCACCAATCCCAAATAAAATCGAGCTTATCGTTATCGAAAATTAATGTGTCTGAGAAGCTTTAGAACATCCATTGCGGTAGAGGATCACTTCCATGTGCTGCTTGGATAGATTGCCACACGACAAGTCCTACCAAGGACAAAGTGTTGCAGCGTTTTTATTATCCGAAGTATTATTTTTATGAATGAAGTCGATTTCTTCATGCATGATGTTTGGATGTAGATTTTATGACGTAGATGCCAGTCCTAAGCTTATAGGACAAGTGCATGGTTTAGGCATTACGATGTCGATATGGAATAGTAGGCCAGCCAGAATATTAATAAATGTCTGCAGTAAAAACATCTAGCATTATTATGCATACGCATCCGACATCTATGAGTACATACGTAGACTAAGCTGCACGGAGACACGAACTTTATCCTGAAAAGATTAATAGAAAAAAGACTTCTTCAACATCGATGATGACACTTATCGGTATTAGTACATGGTCATGTCTCTAACATCAAGAATACGAATAGGGAGAGAAGAAAAGATGAATGAGCACATTCACACTTTGTGTATCTATTAAATAATCGAAATATACAGTCCACATGGGTACTTACTTGTGCGCTGTTCGAAACCCTCCTTTCCATGTAATCTCTCGATGACACCTTCTCTTGATCTTTGATTTCAGACATCGTACATTAGACTGATTATTTCGTTTCTATTTTATTTGTGTTTATAACAGGAATCATGGCAGTTGCTGATGCCAAGCCTGTTTATGATCATATTTAATTCTTCTATGATTGGGCCCATATGGTGAAAACTTCTTGTGAACCTTTACTACATTTTCTCGCACATTCGATTCAATCAAGACATCCATGCCACATCTTTTATTCACTGAGAAAGTCCGATCGGGTCTATTTCACTGTAGCTAAAAGAAGATCATATTCGTCATATTTTCTATATTCTTTCCTATGCGCAAGTTGTCTGACTATATTAACTTGGAGGGATAGACAGTGAAGAGCTTCCGATTGTTCATCCTCTCTTTCGTGGCATACTCCACGTTTTTAGTCCCCTCTCTCTCTCAAATGAACTTCAAAACTAAATCCGATACTTGTATCGTGGCCGCTACCGATACTTTGCTGATTCAAATGAACAGGATCGTCTTAATCGTTTCGGACGCGTGAGTACCAATCGACAGATATTACTTGATAGTAGTTGAATGCAGTATTTGCCTTTCGACTGTTTCATCATTCTCAATGCATCCAAAATATTATCATTATATACAAATGTCATTTCATACGATGGTAGATACACATACAGTTTCACAATATTCAACCCACTGATCTTATAACCTATTGAAGTTGTCTACCTAGGAAAGGAGGTTCCTATTGTTGAGCTTGAGAAAGTCCCTTGGAGACAAAATCGTTTGATTCCTAAGCTATCCTTACTGACTGCTTCAATTAACCCGAAGGATACTCGGACGTATATCAATGAACAAAATGGTCACGGTGGGATAGAACGAGTCTTTTCCACGACAAAGTTCGAAGAGACGCCCGTTGTATTCTTCGTTTATTCATAGGTTTCTCTTAGTGACCTTAGTAGCAAGTTTCACGAGATAGAAGTTTTATTTGCGTCAAGTACCGTATTTGATCTGGACATGTCATCATATTGCTGTGCAAGTAAACGCTAAATTATGTGACGGATAGATAGTGACTCAAGCATGCTGCTTTTCCCAACCTCACTACTGACTCTCGACTCAGCACTGACTCAATTACGTCGATTTTGGTCAGTCCTAGATTTTTATCAGACGCTTATTCAACAAGTTACTCCAGAGTTATCCAAGAACAATTATTATCTAGTAACTATGGTCTACAATGATATCGACGCGTTACACGATGATAATCAACAGTTGAACAAAGCCATGCGATTCTTTGACCGATCACTCGAGTTCTGTTGTCAGCATCAACAGAAGCAATTGCGTATCGCTCATGAGACAATTCATACACATCGGCTTCGCATTAACGGATGCTGCTCGATAGCCGCGCAATATCAATGCTTGCTTTTTGCGCTCTTGTTTTCGAAGACTCTGCAAACATGTATGTCAATATATCTCAATGGATCGAATTCACCGAACCGTATGACAGTATGAACCTTCTGATCGAACAAGTGCACTACGGTAGAACCACTCTCAATCGCTATCATCAATCGGCCGCCATTTTTTAGCAGAACTATTCACATGAACACATCATATTGAATAACGTGAATCTTAATATGACTTCCTTGTAGGATAAATGCCAGCAGTGCAATAAAGCGATTACTTGTCAATCAGAAACTGTTGTCGTTTATGAAAAAGAATCCTCCCATACATCGTCCTCTGCCGTTCAAGGCGTACGGCAATTATGCCGTGTCTCTTCTCAACGGAGGATCGGCTGATCAAGCGTTCCCCTACAGAAATATGCCATTCAATATTGAATATTCTCAGCAGCCGGTTAACCATGTAGCATTACCTGCATACTGTAATTATTAAGCAGTCATCCGTACGCTCAGCATTGAGCACAGTGAGACGTGGCTATGAAGCATAGAAATCGTCGCGCAGGGGCGACACAAATGATCTTAACTGAGAATCATCTAAACACGAAGGTCAACTAACAGTTCATTGACTGGACAATTGAAAACTATGAGCAGAGTACTTCGTTCATTGAAAGTGATATTCCTGCAATCACGGATGAGGCTGTGAACGTACAAAGAATAAAGCGCATATACATTAACTCTTCTTCTTAGTTCAACGAATGTGAACTGCTTCGATCAATTAAGAACAGTGAGTTCATATTTTTTTATTTGAAGCTTAAGGATTTTCCAAACATCTTATCAGTTGAAACTTGCATAAATAACAATTAGATTAAATTCGTCAATGCTTTGATTAACAAAAAAATGATTTACAATGAATGAATGAATTCCGTATATTTCTCCAAATCAATTAATCACTATTGAACGTAGACAACTGAGAGAAGCAGAAGTATAATGTTTTATTCATTTTACCAATACACTCATATATCGGATGCAATCGAACGAAAAGAGAAGTCTTTTCCTGATTATAGAAAAGTACTCTAAGCTTATACTTTTAAATCAAAACCCTATGAACACAATATCAACCTTGCCGTATCTACTTCCAGGCAAACTTTAATCACTACTCAAAACGTTTGCCCTTCAAAATGGTCAGCTGAAAAAAGTTCTACAAAATGAAATATGTCAAAACGATTTTGAAAATATTTTCTGCTTTTTTTATGATTGATCGTGGACGAAAATAGTTAGTCGATGAAAATTTGCCTCTAGTTATCCGAGTTCTTCAGCATTTCCTGGTTAAGATTGTCGGCAAAGATTCTATGAAGCACGGAAAATGCCAGATTGGCTATAGAAGACTCAAAACTAGAAGACACATTATTTAATTAATCAAGGCGACTTTCAAATAAAAGGCAGCTGGACCCCATTGCAGAAACAAAAAGATCTATCGTTCATCTTTGCCAGAAACTTGAAATGCTTTTCTTTTAAGTGGATCGAAGTGGCCTTTGAGACTATCATTTAACTTTCTACTCATTAAATAAAACGTAAAAAATCTTCTCTATGATCAGCAAAAACGACTAGCACACGCAGGTGAAATATGAAGAAGATATTCAACTTTCTTTCGACTCAATGACTTTGCGGAAATCGTGCAGAGTTCAGCGCTTCTAAATTCACGACGTAACAGAAATCTTTGTAAAAATAACACATATTCAAATTAGAAAATTGCTTTTTCAGAAGGATTTGCATTTCTATTAGTCAAATAGATCTATCGAGATAATAATTTCTATTTTCTTCAGCGTAACTCTTGACAAATGATGACTTCGAAATATCGAAGTTCTATTCTTTTATTGTTTATTCATCATTTCTTTTTCTTTTTCCTAAATCATCATCGTCATTTTTCAGTACGAAATTCGAAGTCGATTCTATGCGACTATCTGCTAAGAGCTTTTGTAAAGCTAATTGTTTGTCAATATCAACAGTCATCGGTCGTTGTTCATTATTGCTTTTGTGTTTCTTCTTTTTGAATAGTTGAACTGCGCTTTTTGTACTTTGATTGGTCGATTGTAAATTCATGGAGAGCAATTGTTCAATGCAATAATTAACCAAGTACTTCTTACATTGTCTGATGCTTCCGCCAACGTGAAGCGTCTGTGCCGAACATTCGACTTGATCAATGGCTAATTTCGAAATGAATGCTGCCGCTGTTCGTAACATATGTTTATCATCTCTGAGACATCTAACTATTGCAACATGTGTCGATGCATTGAAATAAATAACCGAGAGATTTCGGGTGAAACGAGCAACGCCCACATCGCCGTACAATCGGGATATGATCATTTCCAATGTTGTGTGTATTTGTGATGACTTGATCAGAGTTGTTGGTTTCGAATTGAAATGAAATTGAAAAACAAAATAACGCCGCTTAACGCGAACCATTCGGATGTATTTAATCTAAAAAGTAAAGCTAATTGCTCTTATGCTCTAATCGTTCGTACTCTTCTCTAATTTTGTTTATTCTTTCGATTTCTTTTTCAGGATTTATATAATAAGGTCGTCGAACTGGCTTCTTAATAATACCCGTTTCACGATAACTTGTTCGTTCGGCCAAATAGATTTCTTTGCATTCGTCCCGAAAGCTTTCGTCATTAAACCTACATTTTAAAAGCTAATCGATATAGAACAAGACAGGTCACTAATTATAGTCAATTACCATTTTGCCAGACATGCGTTCATTGCTTTGACTTCCTTGCGACATTTCAAAACAGCCCAGAAACCATGTTTTTCTCCACATTGCCCAAAAACTAGGTCGAGGTGGAATTTCGGAAGAAAAAAATAAAACTAATGAACAAATATCGCTCGCTTATTTTTCTCACCATCAACCAAATGATGACATTTTTCTCGGTGAGCTCGTTCTCGGACAATGCCTGGTATAGAGACTTCGATTTCAACTTTACGTAAACTTTTATCATTTGGATCACCTAGACAAGAATGGAAGATTTTTATTCTAGCTTTCATTATGAATGAGTCGTCATGGAATATCTAACCAACGCCATGTGGTCCACCCCAGTGTCGATTGACAGACGCATGATCGGTTGGCAGTGCCTCTGCTTCCTGTTCAGGTTTACTAGAAGAACTCATATCTGAAATAACTGACATATGTTTGTTTTTTCCTTCGAGCATGACTTTTTTCTAGATTTTATTATTTATTTTTCAAACACATAACATATACACGTGTGATTTTCACTTAGAGTTCTTCGTGTTGGGACAGATATTGACGAAGTCGTGTTAACATTTCTTTTTTGATCGTGTCAGGCACAAGAGCTAGAAAAGAAAAGAATCAATTACTTAATCAATCTGTTACATGACGAACTGTGCTTTACCGCGCCCTTTCGGTGTTATTTCTTGTACGAGTTCATCGACTGTTATATTTTCAAGACCTTTTTGTTTCACGATTTCTAGAAAATTAAAAAAAACCAAATGAGTTACATCTTTCGAAATCATTTCAAGACAAATTAAAAGTACTCCCTTCACTAGTTGTCTACCTCCTGCCTACTCACCGTCCTATCGAACGAACTGATCGAAGTATGGAAACGCAACAGTTCAAAACAAGAAAACGTTTCATACAGACTTCTCGAATACTTCACCTATCCGAACGAATCAACAAGAACCACTGATGACAATGACGACACTGAATTCTTCCAATATGCTGATTGTATCAGTGACCACTAGCGAATATTATACAACCAACGCCTTTATTTCGGTATTCAATCGTTCCATATGAAATTGTTTCGTCGTCATTCTGCATATTAATGCCAATAGTTAGCCTCACTTATAGATACAAGAATGTTGCATTGATATTACAGAAGAATAGTCTGATTGCAACTTTTAAGTTTTCAGATCATCTCTTCGTAGTAGCGGAGATGAGACCACTCGATCCATACGTAAATGAGAGTGAAGTTTAATTCTGAGACAGTAGCGCTTCCCTTTTAATTCGAAATCCAATCTTGTTCCACTCGAAAAAACGATTTCGTAGTAGAACAATCTTAACAGAGAAGAAATTAGAATTTGACCACTCATAACTAATGATTCTCACATCTGTAAATGAAAACGAGAATAGAAATCGACTAAAACCTCACCGATTGTGTGAGTTTCTTGTCATTAGTCAAACGAAATAACATTCAGTGTATTATGGGGAAAAGTTCTCGCTAGAGCTCGAGTGTTTCGAACGTTGATCGATTCTTTAAATGAAACATTTAAGAGACGACGGCGTCGATTCAAATGTTTTTTCGATTTGTCGTCATCGGTCGATCGATCATGAAATCAACTATAGAATGGCTTGTTCGTGGAATTTCTAAAATGTTTCACTCCGATTGCCGAAGAAAAAGGAGCGTAGAGTTAATCATCGTTTATGTCGACTGGATCAGATTCAAATGCAACGACTGTGAATGAATTTGGGTAGTTCGGAATACAGAAAATACGTTTCCATCGAATGTATTTTATAGAGAGAGTCGTACATTCATGTTCGACCTCGACAAGGAAACCGTAAAGGTAATTTTCGTTTGACTTTGTCGAGGCATTTCATCGGAAATCGACGCATTCGATTTGACTCCACTTCATTGTAAGTCTCAATCTTTGATAACTACCTTTACAATAAGCTTTCATCTGATCTCTCCAACCGTGTTCCATCAATCGTTGTCTTAAAAGTTGTTTCATTCTACGAATAAGAAAGACGAAAATAAATTTCATTGAACAAATTTAATCTTACTGTTCTCTTTCTCCACTCTCAATCAACTTCGCGTTGAGCGAAGCTCGAATTTGTGCATTGCGATCAGCCATTTTTTAAAGATGAAAATTAATCTGTAGAAAAAGAAGAAAGAAAGAACTAAACTGAACTTAGTATTGATAGAAGTGTGATGGTATTCTATTTTAATACGGGGAAGAAAAAAAAAGATAAATACAATATTAAAGGAAAACAATATGTCTATTGAGTTCTACAATTGTATTAATAGAATGGTAAACGACTCCAACTTTGATGGCGAAGAAAGAATGGTTTTACATCCCAATTATTTGTTGACCAATTGTATCGAGGATCCTGAGAATAACATTTATTTAAATGTAAGACATTTCAGAAGAAACTTTCTAATAACTTACGTATTTCATAAGACCGCTTTGAGTTTTCTGTGCGTTTGGCTCAGTCCACCATTCTGAGAGATGAAGAAGGCGATTCGAATTAAACATGCGCGCCCAAAAGTGATCGTCTTGAAGTCTAAGTGAATAAAATTCACAGATGAAATGACCTCAATCGAACGACAAGACCTACAATGCCCGAAATCGTTCTAATTCAACATCAACTGTAATTCGCCAATCAGGAAATTTATTTGTATCATCGAAATTCAGTTGTTCAATATCAAAGACGATCTTGATACGAAATAAAAAAGAGAAAAAAAGAAATGAGCATGAATGATGACTGGTCCAAGTCGAATCGTTACGTCATCCAATGTTTTTGTTTCATTTTCGTTGTATTGAAGAATGTGACAGTAAGTGCTGGAGAAACGAGATTGGCTCGTTTACTTATTGAGAAAGAAAACGAAACGAACAAACCTCATTCTTGGTAGCCATTCTTCTTTATACATTCGATCCATTGCTTGGAGCAATTCCAGTGAATATATTTTACTTTGTTTATGATAATCCTACACAACAACAAAGCAACATGTGTCATTGTTGTCATCTGCAACTGCAGTAACGTTCAATAATTGAAGAAACGAGTAAATAACCACTACGACGTAGATGTTTCAAATTTTATTTGTGTCGAACTTTTGGCGAGTAATCTCATCATCGTCAAGACACAATAGTTACAGAAAAGAAAACGATCACATATATATAAAGAGAGAGAGACAGAGACAGAGAGAGCAAGATAAACGAGTTTTCAGGAAGAAAGAAACAGTTAAATAATTAATTGACACAAACGATGTCATCGAAGAGCAAACGGTTCTTCTTCAGATTGACAACAAACATCAGAGAGTGTGCCTGCCGGTGATCAAAAGAATTACCCATGAAACATACATTTCATCTTCAATAATATCGATCGAATTGATTAGTTGAGTGTTATGTTGTTTTTCAAAATTCTCTTATCTTGCTCTCTCCATATCTATGTAACCATCCTTCTTACTATCATTATTCTATCCTAACTGTGATGAGATGCCTCGCGAAAAGCTCGAAACAACTCAAATTCAGGAAGGTGATTTGCAGCAATTATTTACTCAATTCTTCATGAATAATTATCTGATTTTATGTCAATGACAAAGAAAATGAGTGACGATTGCACGTTTTACCTTTCCGTTTTTTTGTAAATCCTCCCAAATAGCATGAGGATCTTTGTCGATAAATATGATGAGACGTGGCATTTTTAGATTATAATCAATCGATACTTTATATTCCAATAGAAATTCATAACCTAAGACAAACAAACAGAATAAATTGCCCAAGTTTCACTTTTCTCAAATTAACCTGTTTCAAAATCGGTTTATCTAAAAACTTATCAGCCGAGCAGTTTTTATCGATGTCCATCGGATATATGTGTCACGGACGAGTCCGCTTCTTTGTTGTTTTATTCAACGAGTAGAAATGTGAAAAACAAAATTGCCCATAATCGATCGATCGATCGATCTCATTCTTTGTTTTGTTTGAACAAACATTTTGAGAAGTTTGCATATTCTACACTACCGTTTTTTATTATTCGTCGCTTTCTTTTTCTTCGATTCATGCAACGGTTGTCAAAACAAACTTTTACTATATGACAAAGTTGGCAAAAGGCAAGGCAAGCAAAAGAAAAACAGAACACAGTAAGGGTTTCTCAAAATAACACGAGCTCGATTATTTTTCTGGTTGTAACGACATGTTTAAGAAGCATTCGAAATGTATCTCAGCTGCCATTAAAAGCCATAAAACTCGATGAGTAGTTATATTCGCGTTGAGAATTCTCGAATGATTCTGTTGGACGTCGATCGTCGAAGTGACGAACGCTGAAAATCATCTTATCTCTTCAGCCATCTCACAGAGCTTAAACATTATTTGTCGCATGCGTTAGACACATTTTTTGGCTACTTCGTTCTTATCTCCTGCACTGTAATTCGATGAGAAGATCGAAATACGAAAGAGACGCGTAGAAACACGGAGATTTCTCACAGGAACTGTGATTATCAAAGAAACAAAATGGTGGATAAGATAACTAAATCAAAATATCTAACGGCACAAGTTTTACAGCGAATCAACGAGTGTCGGATGATCTAGAGAAAAATTGACGAAGAAGTCGGAATCAAATTACTGAATGGCGAAAGTGCACCTGAAATATAATGTTAATATCAGTTGAAAATAGTTTGATTGCTACAAATCTGCTTAGATGTTTTTACGATTTCCTAGGTCATATACCGAATATTTGCAACCATTCCAATTTCTTCTATGGGATGAAGGCGAATTTTTAAAAGATTTAAGAAATCAGTTGCCTTAGGTATGAGTTTTGGTTTATTCAATGCTGTCCCCAAAAACTCGACAGTGATCGAACATTACAAAATAGATTCGCTCGAAGTTCGTTAACACTTGTGCATGATGCGCTCCATTGTGATGAATTTAAATATATTGACTAATCTCCGTCGTTCAATGTTGTATTTAGAAAGTTTGACCACCTAATTTTGGTCCTCGTGTAAAAGATATGGCGCTCTGCAAGTTCATTTACTGAAAACTGATTAAATATCTCTGCAACCGTTTGCACAAAACTGGGTTAACACCGTACTCGATAACACAATTAGTTTCTTAAATTGATCTCATAGGGACCAAACTGGAGGGAATCTTTTTGAAATTTTAATTTTCCGAAAATAGAAATGATTCACAATAGACTTGCATCTGTTTTCGTTGTAGTTTTCTTCTATGACTCGACGGGAATCCCTATTGCAGATAACACGATAGAGCGTGACCAAACACTTCACGCCAGACATTGTTGATTCTCGAAATCGAAGAAGTGTAAATGACGGTCTAGATCTGTGAAATTCTCCCAATATGAACCGCGAGTAGTTCTTCCATGAACTAGATTGTGTGTACCTTAAAAATAATATCAGCTTGTAGCAAGTTATCTGATGCTTTGCTATTGGCTGCAACCAAACGTTCTTTAGTACGGGAGGTATTCAAGTTAAACAATAACATCGACGTAGTGCGCGTTTTCTGTCTTTAGAATTAGTAAAAACTTGTCACATGTTTTCATATTTATTTGTTTGTACTTTATCGTAGACACTTTTTCTCAATCTGTAGAAAAGTAAAACTCGATTGTCGCAATCGTTGTTGATATTTAACAACGAATCAGTCTATAGAGTAGTCTTTATCGACATTAATTTTGAACATGTCTCAATGATTCACTAAAAAAATCAACTTGTTTGCTCAACTTGTCATGGAGACATTCAGGTTTGTTTTGGTGAGGCCATTTTCGGGTCGTCCTGTCAGTATAATATTCGAAAGTCAGCATAAAGATCACTCCATCGGAGTCTTGGAAGGTGAAAAGATGAAACTGGTGGAGAACGTGAAACGGATCTATGTGCTCTAACGTCCAAGCCAGTCTTCGATAATCAAAATACACTGCAAACTCATCTGGAATAAACACCATTAGTGTCTTAATCATAGGCTACATTCAGTTATAGAATCAATTTGATAGGGAACTGACCATCTGTAGCGTTGTCAGAAATCGATGATTTATGCACTAAGTATAGATGAAATGAGAACTCGTCATTTGTATACGATATAACAAAGGTTAACTACGAACTTCGTTGTCAATGAGAATCCTGTACATTAGAATATTGAATATTTGTGTGCAACTCTGAAGGAGTTCTTGTCGACTGTTTACATTGCGAAAAAGGTTGAATTGATAAAAGATACGAAATGTCAAAAAGACGGCATTAACTATGATTGAGACTAAAACAGAACGAAAGCTTCGACCCTATTGAATACAAGACAGATCGATTTATATGGGCGAATACGTTTATCTTTTTTTAAAATTCTTTTCCTACGTAAAGACTTTAATTTTAACCAGTTCACTAGTGAGTCGAGTACCTATTCACTGTTGATTTCTCTTTCATCGTTTCAGTAATAAACTAATCTAAAGTTCTCTTCTCCTTATTACTAACATGACTGAAAAACAATAACGTCTTTTGTAGTCTTTTCAACAAATTCTACCTACTCAATACGAATTTTTTCTATGAAACACAATTTCGAAAACGTGTTGAGTTCGTTGATCGTAAGAATATGCAGACCGATTCATAATAGCAGTTCGATGAAACCAATGACAAAATGAATGGTATAATCAACTGAATGAAGGGATACTCTTGTGACTTATACGAAAAACTCCATGGTGTCTTTTTTTGTATTTTAATCCCACGGAGACTGTGTTAACAGCTACAATTTTATTTTTCTAGATGTCAACATTTTTAATCAGCCTATTCTTGTCGAATCGATACATAATCCTAACAACAAATATTTTTCTTCGTCCTCTGATTTCGATCTTTGTCTATGAGTTTCATTTCTTCTGTAGTTTTAGTCTATTCTGTGAAGTGCTGAAAGATATTGATGAATAAAGACAGTTCGACAGCATGTCAATGCTGTGCACGAAGGATGACAAAGTCACTTCATTCAACCACGCTGCTTTGTGCACATCTCTGTTTCACGGCAGATTTAAATGGAACCATTTCTTTCTTCTTCCAGGAGTGTTTCAGCGTAGAGAAATTTCTTTCTAAACAAGTCTTAAAATCTTCAGTCATCACGGATGTTTTCTTTTCTTTATATTTCATCGATCACAAACAACGATGATATTCCAGAAAAACAAAAGGGAAATCGATTTGTGATCGAAATGATTTTTGGATATCTAAGTTAAACAAGAAGAAGATTGACTTTTGAATTAAAAGGAAGTTTGTTCAATCTTTTCAATTCCAATCAAAAGTTGAGTTTCTCATAAATCAGTGAAGTTGTTAACATTCTATAACTAGTATTGAAACTAAATAGATGAGCTAAGATGCACAAGCAAATGCGGAAACCCTAAACCATAGTTATCTGCTTAGCGAAATCATCATTGAATGTGTCTTGTCATTCTCTCATGGCAGCAAAGCACTTAACAAATATCAAACATATGGTGCAGCTCGATGACAAAGTTGCAAAACCTTTTCAGAGTTGTTTGCTTCTGAGCAAATGTGGTTGTTATTGAAATTTCTAGTTCAGATGTTGCACTTTCTAATAAAAACAAAAGTTTCACGTCTGAGATGTCCCTAAGGGAAGAACTACTGCTCTAGATATCGACAATTGCTTTCGCATCTTAGATCATATGAAAATTGTAGTTTTACAAAAAGCATTTCAACTAATTTGGCTGAGCGTTGATAAATATTCGTAAAGAAAAGAGAACGAAACTATCATAAACTTTGTTATTTTGAATGCAAAACATATGTTTTAAATTATCTTCGTACTGAGATGAATGATTAAGATACAATGGAGACGCCATCATCATTACATGTTTAATCTATGCAGAATCTCGTTTATTTTAGTTTTAACAGCAAGTGCAACTGATCTACTGATGTTAAACGTCGATGGTTTAAGTGTTATTTCTAATTTTCGAATGATAAGCTTGTATGAGACAAAGCATTGGTGACTCTTCTTCCTAATTTGTAATTAATTGTATTTGGCGGTAGGAAACATAAGAAATTCTATGATGACGAAGTTTAGGGACCCTACATTTCAGAAATGTTCTAGTGAACTTTGGTGAAATGCGATTCAGATTAATCGAAAAGGCATCATAGTTTGGACAAACAGTCGATAAAAAACAATTTTCAAAGAATATATTTCAATTTAAACTGAAGGAAATTCTTCTAATCAGAGTTCAATCGAGGCATTTCATTTTGAAGGAAGATATTCTTCAGAAGAATTATTTTCTCATTAGACGCACTGCAAAAACAAATTCTACATTCTTTTATGTCATTGATTGATAAACGAACGCATCAACGTGCAAGATTTTTCTTTCTAAATTGTGTATTAACGTGCATTGATGAAAGGTGAAACCTTCTTTTTGTGTTCAATGCATTAAACTTGTCATTCATTCTTTCCACACATAGAAAAATAGATTTTGAAAGCTCGCTCACCTCAATATGATCTTCCGAGATGAAGGAAATAAAATAAAGAGAATAAAGGATTGTTGAGAATTCTAGTCGACCTGCTTAGCTATTTACCATAGTTGTTTGACGAATGAATTCCTTAAACATAGACTGTCAGATTTATCTTGAAAGTTGCGACCAATGAAAATGTGCTCGGCTCGAGATTAGTTTTTCCCATGTGAAGAACGATTCGATAGCAATGCTTGAACTGATTAACTTTGATGATACGAAAAGAAAATAGAAAAAGTGTCCATATTTTGTCGTGTTATGTTCTCATCGATCTCTTGTGCAGTGCGAAATCTCGACAACTCATTCAGATCTTTTCATTAGTGACTGAATTGATAACTGATCGACTATAGATTTTCTTACCGACGAGCAAGACTTACTCGTCGTTCTCCGGCTGCTAGTTTTATTCTACTCTAGAATGAAGGCGATCTTACTCGAAAAGTTAGACTGAACGTAGTATTATATTCACCCATGATTACAAATATGTACATGTTCAATATAGTGAAATCTCGGATGATGTTTCGAAGAAAGATACATCATTTGAGTCGTATATGATCGCTCTCAACACGCAGTCACGTTTTCTAATATAAGAATTCATTTTTCTAGATGTTTGTTTCGTACACGACTTGACATTTTATCGAAAAACATATTCTAGACGAAATGAGAAGCTTCAAAGTAACCTACGAGTTCGTTCGATAACATACATACTGAGATATTTGTTCTTCTGCTATGTTTTAAATGTTTAAATAGACGAGTCGACGAAAATATTAGCGATTCGTCATTTAATTCGAAGTTTTTCTTCGTCTTCAGAAAATATAGATTTCCAATGTTGTTCAACAGTTTAAATTGCCTCCGATAACGTCCCTCTTTTGATGCATCATCGATGAGATACAATTCATAAAGAGAAACAAATCGTTGATTATTTCGATCCTTATGTGATCGGCATTTCAACAATAGAAAGCGACAGAAGAATGAAACTTTCTTCACTTCTCTAGATGCATTGACCACAAAACTTCGTTCGCTGATCCCGAAACATTTCAATAGCCTGCCATCCACAGATAGGTACATCATATTCTCCCAGTAAAAAGCGTGAAAGAAGACTGAATTAAATATTGACATTTTACAAAATTTATTGCATTTTTTCTATGCTCTTTCTTCGTAGACTTTTGTGCGACTTCGGGTTATCGGACGAGTCAAATCTTCAAATTTCGATCTGAAAATTTCTCGACTGATAGACTTAAGCTAGAGAATTTCCCATGAAAATATCCAGCTGTCTAGACTCTTTGAGTTATTACAATTTTAAGATATAGACACATTTATGGACAACGTGCTCGGAGCTTGAGATTTTTCTAAATTTATGAAATTCAAACAAAATTTACTCTAGACTGTTGAATATTTTCATAGAAAATTCGATAGTTTGAGTCAATGAATAGGGAAAATTTCAGATCGAAATATAAAGATTTAACTTTTCGAATACTTCAGAGTCGCACAAACTCTATAAAAAATGAGAATAGAAAAAAGTCCATGTTTTTGTTGAATGTCAATATGTAATTAAGCCTTGTTGTGCGATTTCTATTAGAATAGCTTGATGTATCCGAAGGATGAACATTTACTGAAATCTTTCGAGATCAACGGAGGAAGTTGCCTCGAATGTGTTAGGAATGAATTCTTTTAAAACATATTTGTGTTGGCTCTGAAACTTGATCATAGATTTTAAGAAAGCAATTAGCAACTATCTTTCTAGAAAAGCACACAATAGACTCTGCTGGAAGAATTGTATCCATGATGACATTTTCAACAAGATCAAAATTGTTTTCGAAACTATCGTTCTAAAAGTGAAATGCATCCGATAAACGTCGGTATATTAAGTTTAGTGTGCACCAATCTTTTGCTGATTGTTTCTCTAAGTGCTCGTAGTGTTGATATTTTTCGGTAGATCTCGACTAATTATGAACATGAAATATAATCTTAGCTCTACATGAAAAATATCTCTCACGAAATACGCATATTTAAAATTGGAGAAGACACACTGCCAATCAATGTTGGTTTTTACATAAATTTGAAGACTACTGCTGTTTAAAAAAGCTAAGATACAATACAGCGTATATCAATTGGAGCAAAATATGCCCACACGAATAGTTGTCGTCAATCTCAGTAAATGATTTGGAGAAATAGGGAATTCTTAAACTAGTCTCGAAGAAAAGTCCCAAACAGAAACGTACCATCTTGACTAACGTAACCAAAATCGCGTAGAATATTAAGAATAGAATAGTAGCTCCAGTAGGATCGATCCATGACAACACCTTGTCCTATGAGAAAAACAAACGAAGAATAATTGTCGAATTTTTACTTGGACAAAACAAGAAATCACCAGTTGAAAACATATGTGATAGACCCATTCGTAATTGATAAGTCATAGTTTGCAGAAGTGGTCTTAACATACGTACAGACGGGCTCGAAGTCGGATTTAAATGCCATTCTTCCGGCGATGGCATCCGATCTCTCGGTAAACAATAATCATTGTGAAATTGTCGTGTATTGAATGTTCCTGTTTCATCGACAAAATGCATTCGATCAATATCCGGTTTTGGTATTGATAAAAATCCGATATAATCCGCTAAACGTTTGACAAAATCAGAACGACGAACTCCAAAGTTTGATTCAACGTGAAAAAATAATGTATTATCATGAATATTGGCTAATGTATAATGACCACCTAAGTAATAATGACGAAAATAATCTAGACAGAAGACAAGTGGCATAACATATGAAAAGAGGAAGAACGCGAATAACTAAAATTACTATAATTCTTGTTAACATAGTCAAATGGATGCGCCGGTTTCTCTGTATCCTTGTATTGCATGGAAAATGTTCGATGATTTCGAGGTGTTGAACATGTTGATACAATCAATAATCGAGGATGTTGATTGGCAAGAACGATTCGACGGAGCGAAGCAGCAACGCCGCCGCTCATTTTTCTAGTTAATTTATCTTAAATACTAAAAACTAATGACTTCACTTTATAAAAAGAAAAAAGAAAAAGAAAACAATCATTCTTCTCCTCTTTCAATCTAGATATTGTTTATGCATTTCAATGTTGCCGCTCATCATTGGTTATTCGTTTGACCAGTAAGATTTTTTTCCTTCATTATTGACAACAACCAGTCTCCATTTACTAATTTTCTTGCTTGCTCGTATGGTATGGGCAAAATAGTAATCTATGAAACTGATTACTCATTCGGACAATACCGGTCTTCTGTTTTATTTCAATGAAAGCTTCAATTCCGTTATTGCTGCATAGTCGAGAATGTTCTTTTTTTCGTCATGCACATTTCATTGCAACAGAACTATTCTTATTTAAAAGTTTAAGATACATATCGAACTGATTTAATATCAACCGGTGTGAAAGTCTATTTTATTTTAAATAATGGCCACAGCTGTTCCCGATTATTATTGTCATAAATGTCAAATACACATTGGACATGTTACTGTAAGACTCATTTGTTTTCACACAACTAATTCATGACATGAGAATATTTCTGTTTAGAATTTAGAATGCCCACATTGTAGAGAAAGTTTTATAGAAGAAGTTCCTGCACAACGTTCATCGCCGTAAGAATTTTTTTGTCTTTGAAAATAAACTTCAATAAAAAAAGTAAATATTTCAGCCATCCTCAAAGTAGTCAATCGCACAATCGAAGTAGATTTCATTTTCATGGCTCGTCACCGTTTGGCAATACAACAATATTCATTGGCGGCCATCCAGCAGACACCCATCAGCAACGTCAAAACAATAATCAAGATGTTGGAGCATTTTTTCAAACCGTTTTTTCACAACTTGCCAGTGGTGCTGGTCAACAACACCCATTGTAATTATATCTATCGTATTTTAAGTAGGACATTATACGGAATCCATTTTTAGTGATATCTCAAGCAGACAAACACTTCGGAAAACGTGTTGAAACGCTCAAAATTGAACCTCGATTGTGAGTCATTAACGCTTATTGAAAACATCACTAGAAATGCAAGTATTTGTGCAGCATTTAAACTTTCACATCGTAAAAACAGCGAAGAAGTGCAAACATTGAGAGTTGAAACGCGATTCTATTCTACAATTAAAAAGAAATGCGTTTGTACCCTCTAAATCTAGAGTTTTCACAATGTGAAAGTCGACATTTTGCCATAAAAACGAATTTCTTGTGTTTTTAAAACAAGCCTTAATGACTTACAGTCGAGGTTCGATTTTGAGCTTTTAATCGTATTGTTTCAAATGTTTGTCTGCTTGGGAGTAAATGTTTAGAAATTCTTTTTAATTGTTATCTGTCGTAGTGTGTAAAACGTTCGCTCTCTCTTTTCAACTGTCTTCGAAACAGACAATCAGCAGTTTCGTTCTCGAAGACTCCTCCTCGACTTTAAGGATGTTGTTTCTACTTTCAACGTCTTGCAACTCGACATTTTCATAGAACAACAACTGAAATGCTACAGACCGGCCGTACATTTTGTTTTGCATAGAGTTCAATGAAAATAGAAAAAATGAAGTTCTCATCCAATAAGAAACATATATTCACGAATCAATTGCTGTTCTATGGAATCACTTAAGACGCCGTGCAGTTCATTCTGACAATTTCGATTAGCACGATCTTAGCTTTATTTAGATTATTCGAGAATATGTTTCTTCAGTCTTCTCATAAGAATATGCTCCTCATCAAATTTAATCTTTTCTCGGTATAACATCTAGCAAACTATTCACCGAGACGTATTTCAACTATTTATTGTTGTCGAGGCTTAGATGAATCATGGATATAGAACAAGACTTTCATCAAAACCTATTGTGGTAAAGTTAGTTATTTCGATTAACGTGTTTTCTCGTTCTGCCATCGATATCTTCTTTGTCCATCATAGTGCAATCAGGATGAATATGTCCATGTAAGAGTATGCAGCGAATAGAAATTTAACATGAATAGATTCAATCAATGTAAAAATTCATGTACAACTCGGTACTTCACACCCACATTTTACATAACCACTTTTATGAGTTGACTGTTTAGCAAAGCCGTTCTCTTTCGAGAATCATCTTAGATTAAAATCTCCCTCGATGTCAATGGATCTTGATAAAATTCTCTGTCCAAGCATTAAGGTTTGAAAATAAATAATCAAAGCCGCTCGTATATTTAGAGGTATGCAGGGTGCTGGTGCTGGCGCTGGAGCAGGATTTCTTGATCCAACAAATCTCGATGCTTTTCTAACTCAAGTAAATATTGTTTTTTATTGTTCGTTTCTTTTATTCGTCGCCTTGACTACAATTCGTTATTATGTGATTTAGTTTTTAAATCAGATGGGAGAAAACGGTGGCCCAGCACCTGCATCGGAAAATCGTATAAATTCAATTCCAACAGTGAAAGTAACCAATGCACAAGCATGTATGTTTATCTTTGTTTCTTTGATCATGCGAAGCAAATCTAAATATTCAATATTATTCTCTGTGCTAGGCGATGGTTTGCAGTGTGCCATTTGTATGGACGAATTTAAAGAAAATGATGAGGCCAAGCGTCTTCCTTGTTCACACCATTTTCATGAAGACTGCATATCTCGATGGCTTCGAATGGTAAGTTTTTGATCACTGATTTTCTAGAAATAACAAGCCGCTCAACATTTTGACCAGAATCGTTGTCTGTGTTAGCTCTTTGGACGAGTCATGAATTGATTAGCAAATGCATAGCCTATTGAAATTCAATAAGATTAAGTAATAGGGAGAGAAATGAAACCAAAAATTACTTTCCCAAGATGCATTCATTGATTAGAGTATTGAAAATAGAGGTACGCCGTAGTCTCTCAAAGAGATTTTCATCTATTACTCATTCAAGAGACGATAGATTAATCTTCGAGGTGCCTATCTACTTGATTCTATTTGAAAATATTTAATGTTGTTACCATCTCTTAGAAGAACATCCTTCAGGTGAAGTGAAATAGTCGCTTTTCATATTCGATTTATCGTTTTAGAGTCGTAAAAAATTTTCGTACCTTATTCACTATTTACAGTTGCTGTCATGTTTTTGTGCTGAGTTCGAAAACAAGACTATTGAGATCATTTTTTCAAGTAAAAAAGAGTAATAATAACGACAGAGAATCGAAATTCTTTTTCGATGGATAGATTATCAGATAATTCCAATCGATATTCAACTTTATTACAATGTTTTATAGTTAGCCCCTTCACTATCGTCTTATTGACTTGTTTCATTTGATTTCATCGTATTAAAACGTTTCTCCATCGACTATGTTGCACTGTTTCTCTTTTCTTTATTTAAAAGGATTGCTGAAAAACGTGTGACCATTCATTGTAAATGACAAAAATCGTTACGAGTAAATCCTGCCAGATGTGACTGAGCAAAATTCTTCAGAAGTATATCTGATCAATGATTAAGAATTCAACGTATAGAAGAGAACCATCTTGAGCTTTAGGTGAGTTATAAGCTTGTACTTTGAAATGCTCAAAAACCTTTACCAAAGAGATGTTGTCTTTCAGAATATTGTACAAGACTCGAAAGCGATCATGCCAAGTTTAAGGATTTTTCAACTATTTTCTGTCGATACCGATAAGTCTTATTGAACTCTAGTAGAGATTTCCATGTTGCATAAATTAGAACGAATTATTTACAAAGGCAAAGATTCTAGTCAAATTACTTTGAGACTCATTGTGAACAAGCTATAAGCTACTCGATGTTTTATTTAATTTTCAGCATGGAACATGCCCAACGTGTCGTGTGACACTCGACGGCGATAATACGAGTAACAGAGAATACTATAACTTTTTTCCAAATCAACAACAATCATCGTCAAGAAACAACAACCGTCGCAATAACGGAGGCAACAATGGATCAAATTCCTCATCTGGATCAATGCTGTTCGATTTCGATTAAACCACGTAACAAACAGATATGTGTGATTTATTTTGTAAAGCAAAGCAAAACAAAACGAAACAATTAATTTTTTGATTTTTGTTCTTTTGATGATGTTTATCCTTCTTTGTTTTCTTTTTCTTGGAATCGTCTCGACTTTTTCTTCTTTGTTGGAAATAAATGATCCCATAATATATACAATTAGACAAATATACTTACAGCAATTTAGTCTATCTTTCATTCTATCTTCTTCTCCACTTTTATTTCATCAATAGCAAAAATGAAAAGTCCTCGATAATTAGTTTCATTTATTCAATCGACGGGCATTGCCGGTCTCAGTCGGAACTTGAATATGATTCACTCTCATCTACTTGTCAAGCCTCCCTTCTAGTCGAGATTAAAGCAGATTGAACAGTTCAAAAGACACTGACACCGAGAAATCTTTAACGAAAATCAGATTATTTCATGAAGAGGCTTCGTTTTCAAAACTTGCAGTTGGTTTTTCTCGGAAGAGCCGATAAAGAAAAAACAAAACACGAATGTTGACGATGATCAACATGTTTTTCGCTCCTACGATATAGGTAGTAAAGTTCAACAGGTAGAATTCTAATTCGATGGTTCGCTGTTGAGAATAGAAAAACGATTATAAATTAATCATTAGAATAACAACGGAGAGAAGTGTAAGATATGCAAGGAAGCGATAAAATATTTCTCTTATACTCCCAAGAATAATTAGACCCAGATCAGAGAACTGCACTACACTCCCTTACAAAGAACGATGTCAAATTTATAATAGAAGACTCGAGCCTTAAAAACGAAAAATCATTCATGAACTGTGGTGTAACCTTGTCATAATATTAGTATAAAAACGAAATGAACAGCTTTCTAGGTCAAGATCTAGATTCAACAGAAGTATATGTTCATAAGCAGACGAAGGAAGAAAGCAAATTTCATTTGCAATCGGTATGAGAGGAAAAGAGAGTCTTAAGTTATGACGAAAACATCAGTATTAAATCTCTTTTCAATGATCAGTATCAGAGCTACTATAATAGTCTGGACAGGTTGGATTTGGAAAATTTCGACTTGCTCTGATCCATCCACATGAAATTGGTCTTGTTCTGCTGATTAGGCCAGGTTAAAGTTGTTCGCCTGGCTGTGATTCTATATTAATTTTTCTACTGATAGATTTCATAGAAAAGATGCTACTATATATGTTAATAATTTTATACATAAACTGTCGTCTTTCATAAATGTTAGTCTCCTAGAGTTCGAAAGTGACAAAGTCAAGTAAGAAGATAATAACTATTTGTAGTTTATTTCGTTAGAAACAAAAACAACAAAGTTATTTTTCAGTTCAAAGGCAAAGGTTTCTTAATTTTGTCTCACATTTTATTTATCAACCATTCTCTACATACTAAAACCTGCCGCTACCGAAGACTAGCTTCTTAATTATAGTCGTAGATTTGCATGATATATGTCCAGGTTATAGAGCTAGTTTTTCTTGATTGAGATCGACCGTTTTTACCCTCGTCGAGAAACTTCCTGCGAAGGTTATGAGTGTGGGGTACATACTTGTGGGAAGCCCCAAACTCTGACGGGATCAGAGTCAGAGTTAAAAAACGAAAATTTCGGAGTCTGAGTCGGGTTTTTTAATAAAAAAATTGACTCCACAGGCGTCTAGTAGGGATGCAACGGTGACGATAACCATTACAACTGGTACCCGTTTCACCGGTTACTGTTATAAGCCGGTATAAACTAAGGATCCAATAATGACAGTGAATTAAATATTACCGGTTCATACCAGTAATAAGTTATAGCCCAGATACACTGATACTAGCCGGTATTCGCCTAATCCCGCCGGTATAAACCAGAATATGCCAAATAAGTTCGTTCAAAGGCGGTAGAATGGTTACGGTAACGACCGGTTATTTTTACCGTTATATCCCTTGTATAAACCGGTATAAAGGAGTTATTAGCCGGTATTGGCCAGCAGTAGCCGGTATGACCGGTTGGAACGGTGAACCGATAATTCACTGGCACCGTTGCATCCGTAGTTCTTATGTTTCTTAAAAATTTTTCTAAATGTCGTCTTCTCGCTATTAGACGAGGAGTTATTCTTCATTAAATGTTCGTTCTCTATTCAGCATATGAGAATAAACATATACTTTCTTAGACCACTGACTGGCTCAGACATGATCTGTATATGGACGAAAAATAAAATGAAATCACTTGTTAATATATGTTAAAGATTTTAAGGAAAACGCGTATGATATTCTTTTATTCAAATTTAAAAACTCAGGTCATGCGATTGGTGAAGTATATAGATTGTAAACCAAAAACAACTATGAAATCAATATGAAAGAAATCTAAATATTTATAAAGATAATGCCGCGATTTTTCACTGATATAATCTTTAAATTCTATTTGACGTAATTTTTCATGTAGACATTTATCAAACAACAGTTTTGATTAATAGTAATTATTCTAAATGAATAAATGATTTTCATCGAACTTGACCTATTTAGAATCGAATAGAATTAAGTTTTTGTTGTGTACTATTATAGTTCATTACCTTTTCAACAAATGAAATAGATATAATCAGTATCTATCGTATGAAGAGATGTTCTACTTAAAAAAGATACTTTTGGTATATTCCAATGGTAAAAATAGACGAGTTGAAATGAAAAGCGAAGCACATTCATCAAGAAACGACTATCTTTCAAAAAAATTGTTTTCCAGAATTTGAAAAGAGGCTCTTTTTCATACTTGTGAATATTCATATTCAAATAATTGAACAACACAATAAGGCTTGATAATTATCGAAATGCGATGAATATTCTTGATGGTAAATAGTATTATTCATTTGCTCACAACCGAAAACATTACAAAAGAAAATCAGATCTTTTGTCAATATGATAATTAGATATCTAGCTACTCTATTTGGTTTTCATCAACAGTGGATCTTGTCATCCGGATTAGTTCCATACAAAAAACAGTCGAGTCTGAATTCGTCCCATTCTACTGACGACTCTGATTAGTCTACCAATGAAGATACGTCATAGCAGCTTGATGGAGGATGACATCTTAGTGGACTGTTTAATAGCGTTGTGTATTCTTTGAAGTTATGTATGCATACATGTCACAATAGCGTTACACTGGCTGTCGAGATTTCAATGTCATAATACCGATACAGCTTATTTGGATGTATTACTCGTATGGTAACGACTTCAATAGCCTCAGATAGAACTATATGTAAAAGTAGAAGAATTTGAGTTATTTTGGGGTATTACCTTTGGTTTAATGACTTCTATAACCGAAGATACGGTTGCAACACAGAATATTTAACTTGTCACCTTGAGGGTAATTCCCCAGAACAGCTCAAGTTTCTCAACTTTTACCGTATAGTTATATGTTTGACTAACGAAGGGATTACTTCTACGGTCGTACACAGAATCTGTGAGTTGATGATTTACCAGGTCCCACAGATAGTGTTTGTTTCTATGAATAAAATTCGTTATCCGGTGTATTAGGATTATGTCATCACTCTTTTTTTCTACAGATGTGCTCAGTGTTTTCTTATTGCATGAAACTTGATATGGAATACATTAAGAAAAATACTATTTTATATGTCTGAATTGATAAACTAATTAGGGCCGTATACAAAATCGATTTTTTTGTATGGGACGAGTACAGACACACTTATATGGGATCTGTTAGAATGGGACGAATTATGGGAGCAGTCCGGGGTAGACTGTCAGTCAAAGTTCATAGGGAACTAAAAACCTCTTCAAGTTATTATCAGGACATTACGTAGAGTCTTTAGTCAAGAAATCATCTTACTTTGATTGAAACACCTTAACAGATTTCCATGCTAGTGTCGGTGTGATTTAGTATATACTTCAAATCATCTTGTGACCCGTTTAGGATATAATTCGTGCCTCAGCTTATGGAAAACATTATGCTTATACGCATAGAATGCCATTCTATTAATGAAAATTCATGAGACGAAGTGGTCATAAAATTAATTTTTCTATGACATCCTTTATACGTGCTTTGTAAAGTATTCAAATAAATAGAGCAATAGCTCATTAGCCAATAATTCGAAATGAATATTTAATAGACAATTTTAGAATGAATTCGTTACTTACTTCCATTAAAAACGTTTATTTTATTTCTTTCCTTTTCCTTTTCCTTTATCAATGATGTTGTGAACACTGTTTATTTGAAC